>JBBMEF010000002.1:6726922-6743029 GCA_037832685.1 Sicyos baderoa | reverse complement strand
TTTGATAGATTTACAAATATTTTCAAAAAGTTGCTATTTACTCAATTTTTTTATCTTATTGTAATATACATGCAAATCCCCAATACTTTTATACTATTTTCATTATTTGCCCCACTATTCAAAAGAGAATATAAAAAAATTTGATTAGAGTCCGTACACACCAAACTTAAAGTGTTCTAACTGAAATGTTTTGAAACTAAAAACTCATGCTTCTTTTATAGTACTTGAAGTATACCGTTATTTCTGATATGGAACAAATTTATTTATGATATTTTGCCAAAATCCAACAATGTCAAACACAAAAGCAATTGATATTAAAATATATGAAAGAGATAAAAATTGAACCTTAAACCAAAAATTGGAAATGTACTTCTCTTTCAACATTTATTTATACATATATCATTTCCTTAAACTTCAAAGATAGAAACTTAAGTATAAAATGGTAAAGATCAAGTGTTAACTTTAAAATGGAAGGAACGAATAAAAACTAAGTTTAACTTTGATGGCCTAAAAAAAAGTATTTTACCATTTTTTTAATGTAACTTCAATATTTGAGTAAGAATTGGCTTTATGTTATGCTTTTGTTTTGGTTGTTTTCTGCTGTCTTAAAAAAAAAAAAAAAATTAGTCGATGAATCAAAAGCTGTAATTTTTTAATCGAGCATTTCTTTTTTACCATTACAGCTGGTCCACATACATTGTTTAAAAACATTTTCAACTAACTTTTTGATAAATTTACTTTGAATTAGATGATAAAAATTGGGCGAACAAGAGTAACTACTACAGTGGAGAGATTATGAAATCGAATCTATGATCATAGTATTAAATTAATTTATACTGAACAAACATCATCTATCCTTTCGAAAGAGGAATGTAGAATCAATCTATATAGACCAATGACTATTTAGTTAAGAGTGTACTCTAAATCGTGATAAATCTTAATGGAGCACTAAATAATCTATTCAAAGTAAAAGTTTAATTGAACCAAAGTTTTTAGAGGTCATTGATGCATATGTTAGCCTGCTTTGTTAACACCAATTAAAATTAAAATGTCAAAATTAAATGACCCCTTGTTCTTTGAATAAGGTGAAGAATATTTTTCTTTTTGCAACAGAATAATAGTGTGGGGGAAGATTTGAAACATAGACTAAAAAACATTACAAATTCAAAGAAATCTTATGATGTAAAAAAAAGCTTCAAATCTTAGAAGATATCCATACAAGATATTTAAAATGGAAAAATGAAAAAAGCATTAGAATGTACATAATTTATTTTTAGACTATAGAAATAGCGGATGATACTTTGTAAAAAAAATCATAATAATAACCCAAACACATTTTGGCATCTAACAATCGAATATGCTTATTTCAATTTATAAATCTATTTTATAAGCATTTTACTTTTAAAATAAGATTATTAATAAAAAAAAATCTTGTTATGTCATTCACATTTTACTTATATTTAAAAAAAAAAATTGAGTTTTTTCTTTCTTTCTTTCAAAAAAATTGAACATGAAATGAATTAATACTAAACAAAAAAACCAATACTCATTTAGTTATTTAAAATTAGTCTAATCATTAGTTTAGATAATCATTTATTTAGTTAACATTATATTATTTAACTAGCATTTTTGTTATCTAAATGACTAAAATCGTGTATTATTTAAATTCAAGAATAAATTATTCAATTTTGAAACATATAAGTTACCCCAAGTCTGAGTACTAAAAATATTTTTTTTTTCAATTGATTTATCAAATCTTGTGCTAAAAAACAAAGTAAAAAGAAAATATATTTTTAGTTATTTTATTTTATCAAATAAAAGAATATATATATATATATAATTGCCCAAAAACAATTAAAATATTTCTTTTCTTTTACTATAATTTCCTTTTATGTGTTTAGAAAAAAATATATATTAGTCTTTAAGTTTAGATTCTAATTTATATTTGACACATATATTTCAATTTTAATAAATGTTATGCGCAGTTTTAATCATTTAAATAACAAAATCGTTAGGTATATAATTTAAAATTAGAATAATTTTAAATTTAAATATATTGACAAATTGATTATATTACTGAATTTAATTTTTTAAAATAAATATAAAAATAAACTAAAAAACACACTAGTAAAAATATCATCTTTTAACAAAGTAAAACTAAACCTCAAATTTAGGACTAAAAAGTTTTTCTTTAAAAAAAAAAAAAATTAAATCGATGATACATGTCACTCATTGCTACTTGCTAGTTTTTTTTTTTTTAATATTACTTTTGATTTTTTTTTCTAAATCAACTACTCCCTAGTGTGAGGTCTTGATCTTATATTAGAAAAACTATACAAAAAGTTTTTTTTTTTTTTAATTTGCTTCTCCGTAAATTTCTTTCTCCCTTAAATTTTAAGAATCGAATGATAATATTATACACAGTTAAAATATGTCCAGGTTAAGAACAGCATACATTTCAAACGCGGAAACAATGAAAGAAACATTATACATAAACAAAAAGCTCAAAATGTCTAATCATTGAAAAAAAAAAAAAAAAAAAAAAAAAGCTAGAAAGTAAAAAACATCCCCCACCACAATGTATAAAAAATGAGATTAATATATAAATAAAAAATGAAGATGCTCATATCCATTGCTATAAATTCACCCACTAAGCTCTTCAATTCTTCATAGTTCATATAATTTCTTTATCTCAAAGCCTTTTTTTTCTTACTTTCTTGTGTAAAAGATTGTAATTAATGGCGGATATGGGGAGAGTGGTTTCTTGCCGCACTCTTGGTTCATGGAAGCAGCAACTTCTTAACGCCAAACAAGACAACAAACTGGTACTATTTACGAGTTTGGGTGTCGCAAAATCTTTTCTTTTTTCTTTTTAATATCGTTCTAATAAAAAATTTGTGGCACCAAAAGATGTCTGTCTGTCGTGTAATTGTTGGCTTTTGTGGACAGGTGGTTGTGAATTTTACGGCAACATGGTGCCGCCCGTGTCGTGCCATGGCACCTATTCTTGAAGAGCTTGCCAAAAAGATGAGTCATAATGTTATATTCTTGAAAGTTGATGTAGATGAACTTATGGTAAGTTTTAAAACTCCTTAGTGCAACTTTTTTTTTTTCTACATTTCTTTAAAACGATGCCCAAAATTCAAAAAAAAAAAAAAAAAAAACTTATTATGATAACTTTTTAGTTTTAATTTAATTTCTCTCCATTTCTCTACTATATAGTTTTTGTCTCTTTTAAGGAAAACATTTAGCCTAATTTCAAAAACAAAATTTAAATTTTTGAAAAACAGCTTTGGTTCCTAACTCAGAAGTACATGTAGTATTTATCACTTAATTTTTTCTTGAATAAAAAGAATTACAAAAATCAAATAATTATGAAATGAAGTCAAATTTGAAATGACTATAATGAAATATTTGTTATTATTATTATTATTATTTTTTGTATAGAATGTTGCAAATGAGTCGGGAGTGGGAGCACTTCCCTCGTTTCAATTCATCAAGAATGGAAAGTTGGTGGACAAGTTCGTGGGGGCAAAAAAAGACCTATTACACAACACACTATCTAAGCATGTCGCATGAATCCCTAACACATGTCGTATCTAAGTTTGTTTCAAGAAGCTAACTAGAACATAGCAATATCGACATCTTGTATAATTTAATAAACATGAGGTTACATGCTCGAATCGTATTATTGTTTCAAAAAAAAAAAGTTTGTTTCAAGAAATATGAAATGTTATATAACAATTTTACACATTTGTGTTCTAATTGTGATCAATAAAATCTGTGTGTTTTTTTGCCATTTTTATTGAACCAATCTCTTCTAATCATCCATAAATCTTGAACTGTGTGATGTCTTACGATTAGTAAGGTGAGAGTCTGTCTCTTAGATCTAATCAAAATATGTAATTAGATTTTTATTTTCATATATAGACTTTTATGTATTTGAGCCTTATCTTTAATAGAGTTTATAAATTAGAGTGTACTTTATAAACTTAACTCTAGCCCCCATAAAATCAACCTTTTGTAATTCGTCGTTTCCTTAACAAAATGCTTTATTCTCTGCTCGTGGATGTAGTTGACATACTGTTAATGAACTATGTAAATTTTGTGTCTTCATCTTTTATGTTTTTACTCTTTTTTTTTTATTGATGGCTAGTTGTCGTTTTCATAACATAGATGACAACTATATTTTCTTTAATCAATGTAGAGAATGTCAATATAGGTAGAGTTATTTCCTACAAATATTAATATATCATACCACCTGTAAATTAGCTAGGTTTTATCATGGGAATAAGTTCCAAAAGTTGATGATAATAAAGAAGTTAAAAGGTCCTAAAAGGAATTTCCTAGCATATTTTTAGAGTGACCCCTACTAAAATTTAGTTTATATAAATAGTACACGAATAATATATTGACATTCTAATAACAAATCTGAAAAGCCGATATTTGATATGATAATTAAATAAAAGACTTGGCCATAGACTTTTTTTTGGAATTTAAATAATATTTGAAGCGGAAAATTTAAACTCATAAATATGTATTATTAAATGAGCAAAACTCTCATACACATATATGTATAAGACCCTTTTAGCTATGTGGCACCATTAAGTGCCACATATATTTCTTTACTTTTTAACTTTATTAAGAAAATAATTTTTGGTGGCACTCAATGATATCATATACCCAAAAGGTAAGGCTCGCCTACACAAATATGTGTAGGGAGAGTTTTGCTCTTATTAAATTATATATCATGCATTGAGTTAAGTTTTTGGTCGCTTAGATTCTTATTAATCATTAGTGTGTACTTTATATTGATGAGTTATACTTTTATGAGAAATTGTACTGGAAAGTCCAATTTTACAAAATAATTACTGATCTAGGTAAATTTAAAAATATTTAGCATCGATAGTCAAATATACAATATAAATAATACTCATCATACTATATTATGTACTAGTTATTCAATATAAAAAGTATTACTTTATACAGTATATTTAATTTTGGTTGCTAAATTTTTCTAAATTTATTTAATGTTGTAGTTATTTTATCAATTTGGTCTATTTCTGTAAAAACTCATAGTTTTATTTAGGTTAAATGATATTAAAAAAAAAAAAAAGGAATGAAATAATTCCATTTTGCAATTCTTTAATTAAGGTTACGCTTATATAAATGTTCTTATTTTTCCAACTTCAACAATATTTGAAAAAAAGAAATCGTACTCATTATCTCTAGATCACCAGCACAAAATTATTTCGATTGAACTATTTTCAACGACATTTTTACATTTTTTTTTTTAGTATATATTCCATATCAATTCTCGATATCGAACTTGTGACACTCGTGTTGAACTAAATTACAATTAAATATTAAAATCATTGCGTCATTACTGACCTACTTAATAAAATTTATTAACCCATAAGATTATATATTTGAATTTCCTTCCTCCAAATATTATTGAATATAAAAACAGAAACATAAACATTGAGTTTTTAATAGAAGTGCAACAAAAAATCGAAAAATCAAATCGAATCTAATGAATTGGATCGGGTTTTTAGGGTAAAGATTAAACATATTGATTTGTAATTTGAAAAAAATCGAAAAAATATTAGATCAATTCAATTTTTCATTTTAAAAAATCAATAAAATTCAAACCAAACCAAACCAATATATATAGTCAATAAATCATATAAGTTCGACTTCTTTCGATTATTTAAAAGATTTTCTAAAATGTTGAAGATCAATAAATATAAATCTCTTATAGTGAATGATCCTTCAAATGTCAATCTACATAACTTTTTCCAACTTTATTATTTATTTTTAATATTATTTGACATTATCTATTTGGAATTTGGATGACTATGATAAGGTAAACTATTTATATTTGAATTGTTTAATATATAATTTTTTTTTTTAATGTAATTTCGTATTTATAAAGAAATTGTTTATTATAAAAAATAGAAGAATTCAGGTACATCTCGGGTAGCGCAATATCATTCATGTGGCACATCTCATCTCTCTTTTCTTACTTTATATTTATTATAAAAAATAAAGAAAAAAAAGATAAGTGGCTCCAAATAAATGACATCATGAGGGATGTTATCGTGGATACACCCAAATTGTCCATAAAAAAATGAGAAGAGACAATGAGTTTATTAAATTTTTTCATTTTTTTTATACAACGCTAAAATTAAAAACCCATTCAATAATTGTGTTTTATTAGATATTAATTCAACCCAATGATTAAAAAACGAAAGATATCGGTCCGGTTAAACCGACAAAAATGGAACCTAAATCCTCCATTGTTCAACAAAATGAGCCCAATTCTCTCTCTGGATTATCTGTGAGATAAAGCCCTCGCTCCTTTTCTCCTTTTCTTGAATTTCTACAGTTTTTCTTGACAATACTTGAAACCCAATTCGCAGAACGCTGAAATTCGTAAAATCTGATGTTGGTTTGCCCTAGAACCTCATCTGGGTTCGATCCCCTAATGCCAAAGGTAAGCTTTTAACTTCAAACTTCGCCAATTTCGTTGTAGCCATGATGTCTAAATGTTTAACCCTTCTTTCCCTTGTAGAAACATTGCATTTACAATTACACGAAATCAACATTTAGAGATTCCATTGTCAAGTGTGCTCACAAGCAAGTTGCGCAGCCGCTAACTAGCTCCACTTCCAACACATTTGAGAGGTGCCCTTTTTTTCTTTTTCAGTTTTCTACAAACCCCAGAATTTTGATTTTGATTTTGATTAAATGTAGACGGATTGTTAGGAGGGTTGGGAAAGAGACCCACCATTTATGGAAGAAAAGGGATTCTGCTGCCTCTGGGCAAAAGGCTCTGAATCTTGTTCGAATTGTAAGCTGCATTTTGTGGGATCTTGTTTCTTATTGCCCTTCTTGTATTCAAAGCAAAGAATGGCAGTTTTGTAATCTGAATGTTTGTCTTAACATGTTTTAGGTTTCCCAATGTCCTAATGAGAAAGAAGCTGTTTATAGAGAGTTGAATAAGTGGGTTGCTTGGGAGACTGAATTTCCATTGATTGCAGCTGCTAAAGCTTTAAGAATTCTGAGGAAGAGAAGTCAATGGAAGCGTGTGATTCAAGTATGAATAAGTTTAGTTTTACTCATTGTCTTTTTTGACTTTCGCTCACTCGTAGTTGGTACCTCGCTCATGATGTGGTTCTAAACTCTATAAGGGGCTGATGCCATATTCTCATTATAAACTAACTATTGCTTTTACTTTTCTTATTGTTTGTTCAGTTGACCGATTCACGTGTTAGCTCTTATTGTAATGTTGCCCTTTCGTTTATTTGATAAGTTGTGGTTTGTTCAGTTTTATTATTGAAGGTTGATCTTGAACCATGGTCATTTCGAAAGTCCTGTGGATAAACTGCCTTGGCTTGATGACCGTTTGCTTATTGTTGTCACTTTTATGTGTTGAACTTCCTTGGCTTGACGAGAGTTGGTTTAACAGCTTCCAATCGATTTTCCCGCCTAGTCTTTTTGTCAATTGTTGCTTCTTGTTACTCAGGTGGCCAAGTGGATGTTAAGCAAGGGCCAAGGAGCCACAATGGCAACATATGACACCCTTCTACTGGCATTCGATATGGACGAGAGGGTGGACGAAGCCGAATCCTTATGGAACATGATTTTGCATACACATACTCGTTCCATCTCTAAGCGATTGTTTTCTAGGATGATCTCTTTGTATGACCATCACGACTTGCAAGATAAGATTATTGAGGTATTCCTTAATTTTCAACCTTCTCTTCATTGCACATGAATGATCCTCTGCTTCAATTTCTTCTGTCTCCTGGTACAGATATTTGCAGACATGGAAGAGTTGGGCGTAAAACCGGATGAAGACACCGTTAGAAGAGTTGCTCACGCCTTTCAAAAGCTAGGTCAAGAAGAAAACTGGAAAATGGTCTATAAAAGATATGGCTGCAAATGGAAATACATACATTTCAATGGTGAGAGGGTTAGAGTGAGAAGAGATGGGTGGGAGGATGAAGATGATGGATGAATCAAACTGAAAGAAAAGATTTGTGGCTAAAACTATTGGAAGATAAGTGATGGCAGAACTTCAGCATGGATAAGTTCACAAGAAGTTCACAAGGTATCTATCTATCTATCGATCGATCACTATTGATTATACCCATACGCATCAATCTATCTATCTTCTGCCCTGTTTGAACGTCTTAGAACTTGTAAAGAGATAATGCAAACACTGTATACATGATTAAGATAGGAAAAAAGTAGTGTATATGCCAACCAAAAGCTGAAAAGAACATATCTATTATGTTTGGAGCAAGTTTATTTTCTTGAACCTTGATTCTCTTTTCGCTTGAGGTCTAAACGAAGCAGCGAACCGGGTCTCAATCAAGTAGATTTCCATGTAGGCAAACTACCAGTTTGCCGAATCAGATAAGATTTGCACAACTTTTGCTTTTGCTTACTTGTGAAAACAGTAGAAAAGGTAATAGTGAAGGTTGAGTAAATTTTACATCAAGCTTTAAATCTTCATTCTGAAGGATCAAGTTCAGACAAGCTTTTGACCAATCACTGCTAGGATTATGAAATAAGAAAAGTGGACTGACTACTATAGTTAGATAAGATAGATTTGAACAATCCCACCAAACTAAATAGATGACATGATATACAAATTGCACCTTCAGGTCACAAGAGTAGATTTGTATGGTTGAGTAGCAGCAGATAGATCTTAACATTTTAATAATGTCTGGATTATATAATGTAGATTTGAATGTTTGTTGTATAATAAATGTTTAAGTACATATTATTTTAGATCTGGTCTTTGAAAATTAAAACAAAATCCTAGATCCAGATTGAAGTGGATGCCATTCCTGTCAAGTACAGAGAACTTTGCTCCAACAAAAAACTATTCATAAAACGTACGGTCGGCAAAGTGTTTTCATGGCCATGCTCCCAATGTTCTCTTCTTTCAAAAGATTGTCTATATTTTTCACAAAGATCATATACATATCACAAAAGCACCATTGATTTTGTGTTTATATTAACCAAGAAATTGGTATAGTTTTTTTTTAATCTTCTATCAAGTAATTATGCACATAGTCAGAAGATTCATCAAAAGATTCTAAAAGCTAACTCTTTTAGTTTTAATCAGTTGAGAATATATAACTTCATCAAGCTACATTAAAGCTGGCAAAATTGATAGAACTTAGAAGATGATGTTTGCTATTCTTTTGATAGCCTTGATATTTTTTTTAGCTTAATTTCAAGGGTTATTATTGTGTTGCTATTGGGTGAGAATCTTATATTTGATTGAACAATTCACAACAAAATTTCAAAAAAAAAAAGAAAAAGAAGCAACTATCCAACAAATAATTTATTTATATTAGAAGGGTTTTGTAGCTATAAGCTATAGCTATGTATTACTATTAAGAAACCCACAAAATTTATTACAACATCTCTGTTTTCCCCTTTCCCTATAACCCCATTTTTCTGTACTTTTTTCTCCTTATCCTTTTCTCCACTTTTTGTTGAATGAACACTGCATTCTTACTCTGTTCTTCATCTATTAATTTTTTTTTTTTTACTCCTTTTCCCTAAAACTTTAACCCCTTAATTCATTTCATTACATAGGGACTGGCGTGGTTACATTGTTTAAAAAAAAAAAAAAAAAATCATTTCATTACAACCAATTTTACCCTAATCAGAAACAGTTTTCAGAAGTGTTGTTTTTCAATATGTCCACTCCTGAGGAAGAAGAAACTCATAGCTTTTGCTTATCTCCGCCGGCCGGGCGAAACTTAGTCTCTGCTGCGATAAAATGGCGTTTCTTTGAGCCATTATTAAAGCTTCTGCAAAAAAAAAAAAAAAAAAACCCAAATTAAAAAGCTTTATTAGCAAATTACCGTTTAACAGATCTCAATATTTGAGAATCGTTTCGACAAGCTCACCGTGGGGAACAGATCGGTTTGCGTCCTGTACGTTCTTTCCTGGAAACAGAGCAATCGAGCCACAATCTGAAAAAAACAGAGCAAAAATTAAATTCTAATTTGAGAAAAAGCCAAATTATCAATTAGTTAAAGAGAATCGAAAAAGTACCTGTTCTTTTATAAGATTGTTGTAGGGAGTTGTTGCCGTGGCGGCGAGGCAAGAAAACACCGGTGCCGGCGCACTGCTTTTTAGGGGCCGGAGCACACGGCTGAGAAGGGTTTCTCCGATGAAGGGGTTGCGGGCATGGCCTAGTGTATTGAGGAAAATCCTCAGGACGAACAACAAATCTCCCATTTTCACGGTGAGAATCTCCGACTCGGCCATGGATCTGCTGATTCTCAACCTTCACTTTTCTTCCCCAATTAAAACAACTATCCGGTGTACAAATCGGAAGCTCTGTTCGCAACTGAAACAGAGAGAGAGAAAAAAAACAGAGTTAAAACAACTTCAGATCGAAAAACAGAGAAAAACTGAAGCAATTTAAATTCACCTGTGAAGGGTAGGAGTAAAACCCAGCGTTTTTAATGGAAGAAACAAAATTTGAAGAACTTTGAGTATGAGTGTGAGTGTGAGTGTTCATTTTGAGTCTCGCAACTTGCTCTGCAGCAGCATAGATAAGATCGGAAGTTTTAGTATCGTCGCCGTAAGGGGTGGTCGGTGGCGACGGCGCCTGAGACGGCCCGTTGGGGCTTCCGTCGCTAGACACCGGCCAACTTCCAAACCCACTTAGAGTCGACTGAGGAGAGCCAGCCACAACCGTCTTCGCCTGAAAAAAAAACAGTCGCCGGAAAATAAAAAAACCCAGAAAAGAGAAAAATAAAATTGAAGACAATTAGGAAAAATGAAGAAATGGGTACGTGAGATTCATGGTAAGAAACAAATTTGTAAGGGCCACGGAGAGTAGATTGAGTAAGCCGGAGCGTCAAGGCGGCGAGGAAGTCTTCCTCGTCGTCGTTGTCGGCGTCAGTGTCAGAGGCAGGGACAGCATGAACGTGGGTCGGGAAATCGGCGGCGACGGAGGGTTTTCCGGCGAGGGAGAAAAAGTGAGGGGGAAGGAAGAAAGTGGAATCATGAGAATCCATGGAGAAACAGAGAAAGAAATGGAGATTTGAAAGTGAATGAGAAATTGTTGGGTGAAGAAGATTTGAAGGAAGAGGGGGATTTATTTATTTATTTAATAATGGATGGAGGGATCAAATCAGATACAAAAGAGAGAATGTTGATGACAGTGGTGGCTTGGGTTTTGCTTTGATTAAGGTTTCAGGGTTTATTTCAGACACTTCAAAACAGAGTGGTTTAATTCAACAGTTGTTGGGACACATTTGTCTTTTCATGCAACACCCCAACTGTCATTCATTTATATAGGCTTTGCTTTAATATTAGCTCAAAAATTTCATAATCCTTATAGGTGAAAATGAGTTGGATTTGGTTGAAAATATTTTCAATTCAATTTAAATTTTTTGGTTGGTCATTTTTCCAACCCAATCCAATTAGAGACGACACAACTCTTCCTGGTCCTATATTTTTTTGGGTTGAATTGAGTTGAGTCATCTGGTTCATCAATACACAAATATAATAATTTTGTTTTAATCAAATTAGTCATATTTTATACGTAAATAAAATAATACTTAATCATTATCATATCAAGTTAATAAAATAATATAAATATTTAAAATATTCAATCAAAAATCACTCACCGTTAGTATTATTCATATAAAAGATTTCAATTATATAATATAAAACAAATAGATAATAAAATCAATAAAAATAGACGACATATTTTGACTTCCTTAAAACAATCAAAATAGATCACAAAAATTTATTTAACCCAATCCAATCTGTCAAATTGAATTGAGTTGGTTCAGGTTATCGAGTTGTTTGAACATCCTTAGATTTGTTTGTGAATTTATGGGAAGATTTAGATTGACCATTTATTACTAAACGAATTATTTAGTTATTGAAAATAAATTATCATTTTAATTATTTAAAATAATT
The DNA here is from genome assembly GCA_037832685.1 of Sicyos baderoa. NCBI lineage: Eukaryota > Viridiplantae > Streptophyta > Magnoliopsida > Cucurbitales > Cucurbitaceae > Sicyos > Sicyos baderoa. Next base: position 6,731,056 of record JBBMEF010000002.1, on the reverse strand, counting down.
TTTCATTTTTAATATTTCATATAAATATTAGTTTCACTTCTCATTCAACCTTTCACAACCTTGAAATTTTAAATTTAAATTCAAAAAGTTTTTTTTTTTAATCGCAATATGTTTAATCGTCTATTCAAATATTTATTTGTTTTGTTTTTAATCGTTCATAACATCTCTATCAAAACCCCCAATCGTTGTAAAGAAAGGTTTTTTCCATCACTCGTAATCTTTTGATTCAAACAAAGTTTTTTTTTACCAAAACACACTCCAATTGGATTGAAAAAATATTATAAAGAGGTTGGGCACAGATAAAGGGCAAGATGGAGAAAGAGGATGAGATGAAAATTTTGCATCATATTTATTTGGGGTAAACCATCCTAGAGTAGCTTAAATGATCAAAGATGATATTAGTGTGTATAAGGTTACTGATTGATTCAATTCACAGCGGCCCTAAAAATTAATTTTCTACGAATTTTCTTAATACCCTATTATAAGAGAATTTTAACTTTTTTTGTAAAATTAATTATAAATTATTTCATATTAGTATACTTTAATATTTCTTTTCTAGTTTTGATTTAATTAGAATGTGTTTGGATAGAGGAGTTAGACACAATCCCACCTCCCCAACTCCTTTATCCAAACAAACATGTACTTGCACAATCACTTCAAACTCTTTCTATTCAAACTCCTTCTATTCAATCAAGTATTACAATTATTTTATTGTGATAATTCAAAATCTCTTTATTTAAACAAATATTCATTATTCACCGTTTATTTATACTTCTTAAGCAATTGAATAGATTGGTGACACGATTGGTTATTTGGTTTAGTGTTAATCTATTTTCACTCCAAAATTACGGGGTTGTTCTTTGAAATTGGTATTTGTAATCAACTTCTTCTAATTTGTTTTTATCTAAACAAACATTTCATAACCACTTATAACTATGAATAACCAACTGTTCCTAACTCATCTATCGGAGGATATAATTGGTAATAGTAACTTATTCTACCTATGTGATAATGTTTAGCCATGGCACTCTAAAAAAAGAAAGAAAAAATTTAGCCATGCTATTATTAAAATAGAGTTCGTATTATTAAATACATAATTATTATTTGTATGGGATTTAGCTGTGAAACCATAAACTTTTATTTTGGTCAAATCTTGCGAAAACATCTTTTAATTATTCCTCTTTGTGTCATTAATTAAAGTTATAGACATAATCATTTAAATTCTCTCTGTTACCTTTTTTTTTTTTTTTTTTTTTTTTTTTCTTTTTTGCGCAATAGTTATCCTATACTCTCTTCAAATCCTTGTACTTTAACCTTTTTTTTAATTGACAAAATATATAAATTTGAATTTCACACCCTGAACAAAACAAAACATTCTTCCATAAATATTACTCTAAAAATAATTTAGAACGAAATTATTTTTCAACGTGTTTAAATTTGATTATTTTTTTTCTTGAGAACATTTAAATTTGATTGTTAGTCTCTGCCCTTTTAAAATATTAGTTTCATTTGTTTATGAAGGGATTTTTTAAATATTTTGTTGCGAATGTGAATTAAGTAATATATTAGGGGAAAGATGGATAAACAATTAAAAGTTTAATGCAACTTATTTATAAATGGACAACTCAAACAGGCTGATTGTTTGGATTTAGTTTTAAAATTTATTAAATTCTCATCGAAAATCTATTTTCAAATCAATTTTTACTAATTTCTCCTCTTTTTTTCTTTTAAAAATAATTTTTATTTATAGTCATTTATTTATTACTACTCAATCAATACTAGTCACTTATTTTTAATCATTCATTTTAAATCAATTAAAAAAAATCATTTTCGATATTTTTTTTAACTACTAAAAATTACTATTCATTTTAAATCTACATTCAAATAAGGTTTTAATTCTAATTTATTTTTACAAAAACTATATTCAAACAATTTTTTTACTATTAACTCTTAATTTTTAACTACTCAATATAGCTAGTTAAGCCAAATTTTATTAAAATATATGTCAAACAAACACCTCAAATATATTTAACTGACTGGGTTAGAGTAGAGCAGGAAAAATCAACTTATTATTTATTGGCATGTATTTAATATTTAAGGTGGAATTTAACCTAACAATGTATTGTTTTTCTCAAAACAAATTAATAAATTGTCATAAAGATTTGAGTTTTCAAAGAAGAGAATCTACGTATCAACAAAAGCCCGTGAAATGTTCTTTAGCACAATTAATTTTTAGGTAATTTCAAATCAAATAAAAAAAAAAAAAAAAATTAGGTCTAGTTTTCAAATATAAAGTTCACAGAAGAGAATCTGCACCGTACAGATTCAGTAGCTCAACTGTCATCAACTACTTGAGCCGTCATTTAACGCCGTCTAATAACTCCGTAAGTTCTTTTTTTTCGGTGGTTAATAATTATTAAAAATAAAATTTAAGTTTCTGGCTGGCCGGAAAAGATATAATTTTTAGAAAAAAGGAAATTAAATGAACATGTCAGAGAACAGAACAGAATAAATTAGATATTGTTGGAGTGGAACCTTTACCCTTTGTCAAAGTCAAACTACCCCGACACTTACAAACAGATTTTCATAATTTAATTTAATTTTCCACACTACAATGTTTTTCTGGTTAGCAATTAATTTTGAGGTCAATTATTGGTCCTTACCATTATAATATGATCGAACTAGGTAGAATCTATATTCGACCATATTCAAACGAGTATTTAGTTTAAATATTTAAATTCGATTAAAGCAAATAAATTAAAATAAGTATTTGTTCTTCCCAATATGATATCATTGTGAAAGATGAAGTCTTCAAAACTTTTTAAGAGATACGAGATATTGTTCTGTACTGCTAATTGGTTTTTAGTTGAAACCTGTTATTATTTAATAATGATCAATTCTTAAATAATGGTTAAAGAAGATTTATATTGAGTATTTATTAATTAATACTAAAAAAATCACATGCAAACGAACTATTATAACTATTCAAAATAACTCTTCATTTCTAACCACTTATTTTTTATCATTGATTTCTTACTATTCAAAACAACTTCTCATTTATATTCATTTATTTCTAACTATTTAAAATAACTAGTCATTTTAAATTCATATCCAAACAAGCAATTGTATCTAACTTTACTATACAAAAAAACTATATCGAAACGAATTTTTGGTTGCAACTTCTCCATAAAAATTTACATATAAATGAGCTTTTACGAAAAGTTTAATTTTTTCACTCTTCAAAATAACTCCCCAAACTAATTATTCATTCAAAATTTCATCCAAACACCTCCTCAAGGTAGATATATATATATGGCCGTATTTTCCTTAATAATTTGTTGGGATTATAATCACATTTTATAGTTTTTTTTAATCATTTTAGGCATTTAATAACTTTTTATTATCATTTTTCCCACCATATATAAATCAACAATATTTCCTAGTAATTGTTCGTACTGAATCCATAATCATTGCTCTCAATTAAATGAGAGTCGATTATCGAAATCGAATCTTTGAACTAGATTACCACTAAATAATGCGAACGTCCCTTTTAGTTCCTTAATTACTCTCTCTCATTTCTATTTTCAATCAAATGAATTTTGTGACATGTCTAGAAAGAAGTTGGTCTTATCTGCTGCGCACCGTCCACATTTTTACACATACCAAACATATCTACAATTTTTAGACTATACAACAATTCTATTTTCCCCCTATTTTGATAGAAAAAAGAATCTACAAGATAATTTACCAAATTTAAAACCTATATAATCCTATATTACTATTTCATGAATGGCTTCTTAAAAAAATAAAATAAAATAAATAAGTCTATTGAAATTAAGGACTAAATAAGGGTTGCACTACTACAATATTGAGTATCAATGGCGGACACAAAATTTGAGATTTAAAAAATACGGAGTATCAATGGCGGGCTCTAAAAAGTGCCTTAAAATACTTTTAATGGCGGGCAACGCCCGCCATTAAAAGTCCACTATCAATGGCGGGCATTGCCCGCCATTAATACCCCTGTTTCTAACTTCCCAAACCCGAGAGCAAAACTCCACTTCTCTATTTTCTCATTTTCCATTCCTTTTCAAACCCTCTCTAAACGAAACCCTTCACCGGCGCCTTCCACAC
>JBBMEF010000002.1:6678974-6719708 GCA_037832685.1 Sicyos baderoa | reverse complement strand
GTATACTTATGCTAATATTAGTCATAAATTTTTAGGAATCGAAAAAGAGGCGTTAGAAATTATTTATTGAGTACATTACTTATGATGGTGAGCTTTTTAAATTTTAACTTAGTTGCAAATTGTTAATCCGATAACCCAACTCAACCCAACCCGAAAATAAAGGGTTGAGTTGGGTTGGGTTGGGTTGGAGAATTGACCAACCCAAATTTTTAGATTAGGTTGAAAATCACCTCAACCCAACCCAACCCATGTTCACCCCTAACTTTAGATATGGACCTATACTAATCTCAAGATTTTTTTTTTTTTTTTTTAATTTTTTTTAGCTGACCTTTGATTATTTTTCTCTTTTGTTTTGTTGTTACTCCAAGTTGGCTCGAGGATTTATGTCTTGGACTTGTGTTAGTTCTCAATGATTTTTTTTTTATAAAAAAAATAACAATTTCATAAAAAGCAGCAATTAAATATTAAATAATAAAGAAAATCTATTTAGTGTTTTTAAAATGATAGAACAATGATGATATCTCAAGATTTGAAAACTTTGAAACAGAATTCTTCTCGCATGCTTTTTGAAAAAAAAAAAGAAAAAGAAAAAGAAAAAGAAAAAAAATCAGGCATGCATAACATTTGAAATTGGCGCCGAAAGGAAATGTGTTACGTCGCCATCGCAATGACCTGGTGGACACAAGCAAACCTTTTTTTTAAGAGAATAAACTAATATTATTCAATATAGTAATTTTTTTTTTCTTTTTTAATCTTTTTTTATATTAAATTCATATTTATTTGTCATATTTAAGGAAGATTTAAGAAAAATAATTCTTTATTTCTAATATTCGAATCATATGTTTTTTTCTTATATAATAATTGAGGAGAGGGAGAATCGAACTCGTGACGTTGATGTTGAATGATTTACAATGTAACAATGAAATCATTGTGTTACTGACCAATTCGATAGAAATATAAAATAAATGACCTATTGAACATGTTAATAATATATATATATATATTTTCATGATTTCTTGATACAACGACCACATAAACGATAAACCTAATATTGAACTAAACTCCAAAAATAAGCCTAATCTTTAAATCTCTTTATCAGCACAGAAAAATTTGAACTTTTCAAAGGGAAAAAAAAAGAGAAGTTAAAAATAATCGTGGGCGGCCGAAAATTGCAAATCATCGGCTGAAATTACTAAAGAAATTGATGGATATAATTCTGTTTTCGTGGATTTCAAGTGGGTTATTTTCAATTATATTCAATCACTTTATTTCATTAAGTAAATGAGATTGCTTTTATTTATTTTTATTTTTTATTTTTGACATGGAGATTACTTTTGCTTAAGCTTAACTTCTCTGTCTTTGTCTATTTATATTTCTTTTAAGTAAAAAAAAAAATATTTTTTTTTTTTATTTCAACTGGTTTATTTTATTTAGAGGCCTTTCTTGTACTATAAAATACAAAAAAAAATTAATTTTGATGATTCGTTCTTTGACGTGTTTGATGTACTAAAAACATATACGAATTAAAATATATGAAAACTATTTCTTTTTTCCTTTAGAATATAAAACTAAAATAGAAATAAGAATTTAAGTTCACAAACTTGTAAAAGAAGGTAAAAAAAAAAAAAAATAGAACTTAGAATATTATGGTCCCGTTTGATAACCATTTGGTTTCTTGTTTTTTGTTTTTCAAATTTAAGTCTATTCTCTCTCAAATTTCCTACAATGTGCTCAATCATTCCTATCATTTATCAATCTTTCTTTAAGAAAGTAGGAGAATACTAACCAACTTTTGAAAACAAAAACAAACTTTGGGAAGCTATTTTTTTTTTTTTTTTTTAAAACTTGGTTGGTCTTCCCATACTTTTTTTAAGGAAAGATGTATACATGATAGAAATGATGAAACAAATTATAGGAAATTTGAGAGAAAATAAGATTAAATTTGAAAAACCAAAAACAATAAAGCAAATGGTCAAACGGGACCTATATTTTTTTGATCGAGGATGACATGATTTCTATTGTGAGAGTTATGTTCATGTTAACAGATTTATATGTATTCAGTGCATTATAAAATATATGTTTAATAGAATATAATGAAATGTAAAGTATAGAAATAAAAATAACATAATATATATGAGGGATGGGTTAAACAAGTTGAGCAAATTAATGAAAAAAATGCTTCATTTCATTATATGGGAAATGCCACCAATACAAAAGACCACAGCCACACAAAATTGGTTCCCAACCCTAAAAATATTCCATATAAATCTTAATGAATTAGTGCCTAGGTTCCACATTTGTTCTTCTTGCAATTTGTATTCCACATTGGCTGAAAATGGGGCATAAAAAAGAGCCCTTAAAAACCAACCCCAATATATATATTTCTGCCTCCCACTTGCCTCTTTCTATGCCCATATTTTTTGTGTTGATTTCAACAAATTGCCCAATAATTCCATAGATAAAAATATCCTTGCCCATGTGCCTAGATGACAAGTTCCCTATTTTTGAGTATATGCTCATTCCAATAAGATACCAATGTGGGATCAAAGTATATATACATTGCATGGTTCTTGTTATTCTCTCTCTCTTCTTTGATTAGAGTTTAGGACCATGTACTACACTAGTTAATTTGAGAATCTTGAATATATTTAAGCTTGATGGATGAACTTAATTTGGGTGTGGGTAATATTTTAAAGATGTGTGAAAATCTATGGCCAATCACTAGTTAATTTGAGAATCTTGAATATGGGTTTGAGATTTATGGTAATATTTTGATTGAAAAGAAAATCTATAGCTAAAATTAGGAACAATTTAAATAATGAAATCATCATGTCACTATCATGTCACCGACTATTTCGATAATTAAAAACATGTTCAAATCTATACCATTCCTTTTTCTCCCTAAAAAGAAAATACTATTCATTTTCAAGTCAACCCCAACTCATTTCAACTAAGTGAACACTTACCTAGAACACTTACCTAAGAATGAATTTCCTACAATTTTCTTTGACATCCAAATATTTAGAGTTAGGTAAGCTATCCATGAAAATGGCCGAAATGCATATAAACTGGCTCAAACATTTACAATTTTATATTAAAAAAAGGAAAAAAAAAAGTACACAATATTATTGAATAGTAATAGTAGTAGAAATCCAATGTTGGCAGTGGTAACTATATTATATCATATATATGATGTGAGATAGTATTTTAGTGATGTGGTGTTACATTGAGAATCATTCCATTGGTTACCATTGTAGATGTGTTCTCTTCTTTCTAGTACTTAACAAAACTCTTTCACTATCATGCAGTTATCATTTGGTTGTTTTGTAATACATGTTTGTTTGTGAGTGATTTTAATATGACTAAAATCACTTTTGTCAAATTTAACATCAAATTATATCTTAAATCATTCAAATTTAACATCAAATATTTTACCTTTCACCTTCTATAGGTTAACAAAAACTAGACTCATATATCATACATAGAGTTATTACAATGACAGAAAATAAGGATAGATTAAGATAGAGGAGTTCCACTTGCAGAAGAAAGCTACATCAAAATTGAATAACATGGAACAATAGGAACCATACAAGCTACATCAACAAGCTTCATTCTTTGATCAAAGTCTTGTGGACCCCTCAAACTCCTTTATTACTATGGCCAGTTTCACTTGTAAATTATAACATAATGTAGATTATACTGTCACCAAGTCCTGTAACATGTAATCAAATAACTGAATGTAAACCAACTAGATGATGGGCTATGGGAAAAGATTTACCAAATCCGAATAATGAACGTGTACAAGATCCAAGTTGGGTTTAATTAGAATGACTATTTAGATAAACCCAAAGATTGGATTGACCAATTAGAATGACTATGTTCGAGCAATTCAATCCAACTCATATTTTCAAATTGAGTTGTCATGTTGTTTTATCTCATCTTTCATCTTTAAGACTCGGTTGACTGTCGCGCACCTCGACCAATGTCACGGGGCATACTGCCTGACCCTACAACATTTGGATGCCAATGAAACTTGTAGGAAATTAATTCCTAGGTAGGTGGCCACCATGGATTGAACCTATCACCTTATGCAATCCAAGGTCCTCTTTGACCAATTAAGCCACTCCATGATGGTTGAGCTTAACCATAGTCATGCATGTTAACAACTTATCTGGTTAATTAATCTTACTCGTACATAATATTATTCTTAATTCGAGTTTGATTAGGTTGAACGAGCTAAAAATTGACGAACCCAAAGAAATTATAACCCAACCCAATCCTTATAATTTGGGTTGGATGGTTCGGGTTGTAGATTTTTTAGTACACCCTTACTGAAATTTATTGTAATGGAACAAAACATTCATGAAAAAACACGAGATGAACGAGTTTCACCGAACAGTAACCGAGAGGGTTTAGGGTTCGGTATTACCTATGCAGGTGGGACATTCCATCATGATGGGAGACCGGGAGTGTTAGTAATAAAGAGAACCTGTAAAAACAGATTGCTTACTTAGTGAAAATTTGAGCTTAACCATAGTCATTTCTTCTGTAAAACAGTAAATCTATGGAAGTTTTCATACCCTTCCACCAGTTTCCTCTAGAAGCAGAGTTTGAATTGGTTGCATTTCCGTCATTGTCTTTCCCTTCCTTTTTAAACTGATGAATTTCATAACATTAGCATGTATGAATCAAGTATTTGACAACGTAATATTAGATTATAAGAGGTTCCACCTCAAAACCAATTGGTAATGTAGGAGGTCTCCCACTTTTCGATGTGGGATCCTCAACATGCTCCCTAAGATGGTGTCACTTCTAAGTTCACCAATCTTGAACTGGACCCCAATTTCATGTTTATTGGACTAAATACCCGTTTGGGCTTAATGGACTTTGATATCATACTAGATTATATGAGATTCCACCTCAAAATCAATTGATAATGAGAGGAGTAGCTCACGTCCCACCTATCTTATAAATTGCTAGGAGACTTCCTCACTTTCCGATGTGAAATCCTCGACACGTAACGCTTTCCAAGCCAACATCACTCGATCATTATCAAGTCTTTTTCTATTTGTTCATTAGGATCCAAACGAAATGCCTTCTAGTTTTATCCAAACACAACATATAAGTACAAGAAAGATGGCACATGATCATTTTGAAATTCTTACATTATGGTGAGATTCTGAGACTTTTGACCTTGGGGAGTAATTTTCTTGGCCACCATAAAAGATGGAGGAACTAAAGTAGCTTGGTTCCATAGTTTCATTCTGATACACAGAGGTTGCATGCTTCCCATTTGCACCACTAATTTCATTCATGCCATTTACAGAAGCATTATCTGAGAGTAACAAAAGCCAGTTTTACATAAATGGAAGAGTCCATATCATTTGAAATGTTTTGTGAGGGAGATGTGTTCAAATTTTTAAAATTCAAGTTTTAGAAGGTTAAAGAAACCTGGGTTCCCAACTTTGCCAGTGCTAACATCCTGTTTTCTCTCTCTCTCCACCACCTAAAACCAGAGAAGAAAAGTTCAGTGCATGCTTTACAAATCCCATGAAAATTTTCATACACAGCAGGACCACTTTTGGATTCCTTTAACAAGTACTTTATATCTCCATTAGAAAGAAACTAAGCTTCCATTACTTTTTTACCCTAGCTAGAAGCTTTCTCATTCATGTTCTGTCTATCTTTAAACTGTCATATCATCAACTTGAAACATGCCAAACCAACAAGCAAATGCTGAAAGTGACCCAATTCAGGAAATCCACATCTTGAGAGAAAAAGAGAGACTACGAAAAACAAAAGAACTAGTAGTTGAAATTAAAGTACCAACCAGTGGTGGGAAAACAGAGCCAAAATATCCAGTGGTGAATGATGAAGACGCTGAGTTTGAATCCATGGGACCAAAAAGATGATCCAAACTTGAAGATGAAGGGGCATCCACTTGCTTCTTGTTCTCCATAGTGCTTACACTTGGAGCTTTCTCTGTCAGCCAACGAACAAAACTACTCCCTAAACCTGAAAGTTATCGCTAAGCGGTCCACACCCATATAACAAAAAAAAAAAAAAAAAAAAAAAACAGGGAACTTGATAAGATTTTCCAGTCATACAAACAAACAAACAGATAATATGCATCAAAAAACAGAAAGAGATTAAGCAGACCCACGTGAAGATTTCAGACACACAAAGACCTGAAACAGTTCAATCCCCATTTATAAGCCCAAAAAAGACAGTACAAATAGATGATTCTTCAGCTCCATGTGCTCACATTCAATTCTAATGTGGTTCCAAGTGGTCCTTCTGCAATTCCCTAAATTCAATCTGCCACATGTCCCATAACAATCTTTTTGACCTGTGTGTTTTTCCTGTCTGATGTGCATGTTTCATTGTCATCCAAATCCATCTTGTGGGTTCACAAAAGCTCCTCTTTTTCCCCTGTCCTCATGAACTGTGCCTTACTGACCCTTGAGGAGAAAAAAGGTTATTATTGGTGGTCTCTTGGATAAGGGGGTTGAGGGCAACTTGAAGGATTCCCATTTCTTCTGATATGCTAAATTCTTCAATAAATCGAATATACTTCCCATTGCATCTTGCCATCTTCTTCTAATATCTATGTAAGAAAATATTCTGAGAATTGGGAAGTGGAATATATGGTTTTGTGGAGGAACTTGTTATCTGCTATATATTATTGTTTTGAGTATCTATGAGTTTTGTGAATGGGGAGAGTTGTGCCAAATTGGGAGAGGATTGGGTGGTGATTTATGTTCGGATTGACATGAAGGGATTCAGATTCAGGGATAAGATTCTAAGTTGTAAAGGCAAGAATGATAAATAACCAAAGATACTGTCGAGCAAATCCAAGAAAATTATTTAAGAAAGAATACATCCACAAGGGGCAGCCTATCGCCTCGTTGATAGAGGCTTATGGTCTCCAAGGTTTGCTCCCTGAAGTCTCAGATGTTTTGAAATCCACGAGTGAGGTTAATTGTAAATTTCTTTGTTGTCTCTAGAGTCTAAATCTTGAGAAAAGTGTGGGTACCCTAGTATGTAGTGGGGCAACCTATAAAGCCAAAGAGTTGTTTACTTTAAGCCAGAGGTTCCCCGAGTAGCCCCGATTTCTCGATTGTCAAAAATAAAAAGAAGGAAAGGATACTCTATCCTACTCAATAAAGAATGGTTGGTAAGAATATTTTTTTCATCCTTCAATTGAAAAGTATAAGAAGCATTTTCGGTATTCTTTAAGCATTTGATACAGATAAATTAGAACGTAATGCTTGAAAATATGAAAATAGTAATCCAAACATTGGAATTGGAATTGTTGCTGCTAGTTTGAACAATAGAATAGAAGGAACGTGGTAGATTGACATTAAAATTAAATGACTTAGTAAATACAATACTCAGATTCCATAAACTAGTTTAAACTCGAACAAATATCATTTAAAATTTCATAGGACTCGTGAAGAAGAGTTTATTGATAGAATGATCAAACCACTTAAATCAAAAGGAAATAAAGGGAAGTTCCCAACAATACTAAACAAGCATATGGAAGTTTCATGATGGAATAGTAAATGCAACAATGGGACTCCTCACCAGATGCACTCCATCATCCCAGGTTAAGCTACCAGAAAGCACATCCACTCCAGGTTTTGCTTTAACACTCACAACGAAAGATATCTTTTGTCCAAGAGAACTGAAAGAAAGAGTAGCAGGACGTACTGTAACTTTGAGCCCGGGTGAAGCTTGAATAACAGCTTTATATGTTGACACTGGCAGCCCAACGTTCGTGACAGTCCTGTGGTAGACACGAGTAACCGATCTTGGGGATGCGATGAATAGAGCGAAAGATGGATAATTTAGATCTGAAGCAGCCGTTTTTGTAACAGCCGAACAGTTGCTTCGGTCACCGGTAACGAGACGAAGATTTTTAGTGCTATATCGCTGCCCGCATAAGAACTTTACGTAATCAATCTCTTCGGCATCATAGACTAAACCAGGGTTAATGGCAGTTACTGGATTTATGTGACCTGCTCCATATGCCAACTCAGCATCGGTATTTACCTTTGAAGCCATGGGAAAAGCTGTAAGAGAGAAAAAGATTCAGGTCAGGCAAGTGCACACACAGGGAACAATAATAACACAACTATTCTCGGGGACAACGAGTAAATATAAAAGTTTTAACTACCAAAATACGATTTAATATAAATTACTATATATAAGAAAAACTAAGCTGAATCGATTACCTGTTGTCATAAGTGCAGACTTAATAGCAGCTGGAGACCAAGTTGGGTGGAAAGATTTGACATATGCAGCCGCTCCGGTCGCGTGTGGACAAGCCATGGATGTGCCAGAGATTATGTTAAATGGAGATATTCTCTTATCCCCTATTGAACCGGTAATTGACGTAGCTTCAGTCCAAGAAGCTAGTATATCCACTCCTGGTGCAGCCAAATCAGGCTAAAGAGATTTCTTAAAGTCAAAATCCAATGAAGCATTAATCGACAAAGAGATGATGAGAAAACTTAGTGAGATGAGTTACCTTGAGGATGTCCAGTGTAATTATGTTAGGCCCCCTTGATGAGAAAGAAACAACACTTGGAGCTACTAGATCCTCAGTGGTAATACTCTTCTCTATGATAGCCACCGGATTACTATCAAAGTAAGAACACCATTTTAAAAAGGGTTGTTTTTAACCATTTACCTAGCAATCTCAAAACTGGCTGTAAAATTTGTATGGGTTAAATTCTGTTTTTATATTTAATTTGTCATGGATTCTAAACTTTTGAATATTATGTTTTAGTCTTTTGATTTTCAAATATTTTTTCTTAGTCACTTTGCTTTACCCAAAATACAAAGTAAAAACAAACCAGTTTCAATTTATGGATGGAAAACTAGTAGATTTTATTATCGAAAAAAGTAACCAATTTTAAGATGATTCAATGTAAGGGACTAAATTTGGATATTTGAAACCATTGGCAGTATAACAGAACAAGTTTCAAAGTGGAGAGACCAACATGTATTTTAATCAAGATCTCTGTCTAGCAAGTTTATGAAGTTCAAAATTAAAATAGAATTATAGAAACTTTAGAAACTAAACAAACACTAAAGTTATACCTGGTTGATCTCAGGTACTCGAAAACATTATTTCCAGCGTCCAAGTCTAAGATAGATACAGGTAGCGGAAAAAGAAATGCCACATCTTGGACATTACCATCTTGCATTATTGTGCCAACCACACCACTACTCAGAAGTGATTCTCCATCAGCAATCTCATCGCATAAAACAATCTTCCCCTGAATTAGGTTCAAGTCCAAAGAACCTGGGAAGCAGAACCTGCATTTTAACACCAAAATTCAATTTCCTTTAAAAAAGGCATTCTTCAACTGGGGAAAAACACAGCATATTCAGACTTCACTTGTCAAAAAACCCTTTAAGGTACGTCTGGGGCAACGGTTAGGTTACTATAAACAGCAGGTTTTTTTTTTTTGAAAACCGGGAAATTGGAGCTTCACTCCACTATATCCGATCTAACCACGCCCGTCCCTAGGCTAAGTATCGGTAGACATCAAAAGAATGGAGACACGAAAGGTGTCCACAAAATACTCACAGATGAGTCACACCTAGGACTTTAAGGGGAGCACACCTTCAAAGCCAAGCCCTTCGACCACCGAAAGCTCAAATTAATGAACGGTAGTCTATTATAAACATGTGGTGAGGGTTATTAACTTATTGTAGTTGTGATGAGGGGGTTATGGACTAATCTACCAATTACTATAACCGGACCGGTGGCCCAACCACAAGTCAGATTATCATAACTCAACCTAACCTACCCTTAAACGGAGGCCCAAAAGCAGAGAGTAATATCAGTCACCACCCATCAAAGTCCATAAAGTAAGCAATATTTTAGCTTCAATTACCTTGATAATGATCCATTGAAACCTGCAGTGACATTAGGAGCATCACCAGCATAAATAAGTGGAATCAACTCATCTCCAAGTTGGAAGGTGTTCACAGAGACCCCCTAACAAACAGGTGATGTGCAATAATACATATTAACCAATTAGACTTAATCTTGCATGAACAAAACAAATTCACAAAAGAATAAACCAATCTAGGGCTCACCACAAAGGACTCTCCATTACCCAACTTCACATTAGTCACAATCTTCCTATCAATGGAGCTAGCAGCCACGGACAGCGACCACGGAGAAACATTAGTGATACTACCAGGCGTAGGGCCAGAGTTCCCACCGGAATTCGAGGTCAGAATTCCATTCTTCATCGCGTGAAAAGCCCCAATTGCAATTGAATCGTTGAAGTAATCATTGGCGACAGAACCGCCGACGGAAAGGGAGATGATGTCGACGCCATCGGCAATTGCGTTGTCGAAGGCGGCGAGAATGTCGGCGTCGAAGCAGCCGTCGGACCAGCAGATCTTGTAGACGGCGATGCGGGCGGAGGGAGCGCCGCCGCGAGAGGTGCCGGAGGCGAGACCGAAGAGGCTGGCGCCGGCGACGAGATTGCCGGCGGCGGTGGATGAAGTGTGGGTTCCATGGCCTTCTGTGTCTCTTGGAGAGAGAATGTCGCCTTCGCCGAAGAGAGGTTCGCTCCGGAAAAATCGAGCTCCGATTATTTTACTTCATACATTCCAAAAATCATTGTGGTTGTTAATCTCAATTACCAAATATTATTAACTTCTTAATTAAACACATCCAAAACTTGATGCAATAGTAATATTTTAACTGAGTAATAGCTCAACTAACATCAATACTCACTTAATAATTTGTAAGTTACAATAATTATGGAGTAAAAACATTCGAACCTAAGACCTAAAGTTATTAGGTATACAACAATATCGATTGAGCTACTACTCGGTTGGTAATACAAATTTTATTTCAATTAACTTGAACAGAACTCGAATATAAATGATAATTACTATTGTTTTTCTAAAAAAAATATAATAGTGCGTGATATGTAATAGCTAAAATCTTGAACATTCTTGCATTATTCGAGAAATTGTCATTTATAATTTTTTTTAAACACAAAATATATATAAAAAGGTTTCAGATTCGAGTGCAGGAGACGACATTTCACTTTTTATACTTATTAATTTAAGAAATTTATAAAATTAGTCTAATCTAAAAAAAAATAACTACAAATAGAGTCATATATCTGAATTAATATTAATAATTATTATTATATATTTTATTTTCTATAGATCTAGATATGTTAAAATTTATAATTTTTTTTATTAATTTTAATAAAAAAAGTGTATCAGTGTGTGAATTGATAAACTTTCTTTTAACATTAAATAAGAACATATAAAATTCTTAAAATCTGATAATGAATCTTTTAAAATCAATTCAAGCCAAAACTTAAAATCATAAAACAATAATCATTAGACTATATATTATTAAAGCAAGAAACATATATTTGAGGAGATTTGAAGAAGGTGTTAAAAGGGCATTACTTGTTGCAAGTGAAATTGGTAGAGGGTTGGCATTGGCCTTTCCATTTAGCCGGCGGTGGACCAAAGCCTTCATCGGAAAAGCTTTCAGATTCCGGCCAAATCCCAGTATCCAACATTCCGATAACCAACTCCGACTCGAACCTGGTTCGTCGAGCTCCTTCGAACAAACCCATGAAGTCCCATGACCTTGTCGTGTGAAGATGTTTCTTTTCGCTTGGAAACACAGACACAACTTCATCCATCTCTGAAAATCCATAACCCATCATATTTTAAAAACCATTACATAATAATTGTAATTTTTTTTTTTTTTTTTGCCAACGAGAGGAATAGCTCAAGAGGTTATCCCCGACCTCCATTTATTGTAATCTCAAAAAAAAAAAAAAAAAAAAAAAACAGGGTTTCTTTTTCCCAATGACAAACAATTCAATGTATGTATTGTTTGTGATTTTTTGATTTCATCCATAATATTAATTTTGTTTTAAAAAGCTTCAATTTAGGGTGATACATTTTTATGAGATAATACTTGAGCCCCACTCAACAAAGAAATTTTTTATTTTTGTTCATTTAAATTTCCAAAACACCATAATAATTTGGATTTTGTCTAATAACTATTTAGGTCGTGGTGTTATTATAAATTGTGTTTGAGGTAATATTGATTGATGTATTAACAACCACGAGTTTTACGGTTCGATGTTCGTTACTTATACTAAAATTAAAGCGACTGAACCCACCGGCGAGTTTTCGAGCTTCGTCCTCATTGAGTCTGGCTGCAAAGCCGCTGAAGCTCCGGTGGTAGTTGTACACCAGAGATTTGGATGCGTCACTGTCATCAAAGTTCATCACACATTAACTTTCCTACAAAAATCTTAGAGTTGTTTCTATTTTGATTATAAAAAATATGGGGAATTAGTTTTAGCATGTAAAAGAAAAAAATATGTGTTAATTATGTTTATGAATGTATTGATTGGTGTTTTATTGATTCATGAATACCTAGATAAATTTTCAAAAAAAAAGAAAAGAAAAACCTAGAGAAAGTTGTAATTTTTTAGCATTTAGTTGTACTTATTCTAGTGATAAAATAAATTATATTAATAATACACTTCATTAAAGCCAACAATAGTAGTATTTTAGTGCCATTGAGATTACAATAATTGGGGATAGAGAGACTCGAATCCAAGACCTCTAAGAAGATAAGTGAGCATTGATGTCGGTTGAGCTATTACTCTGTTGGCAAATATGTGACTTCGTTAAAGCAAACAAGGGCAATGAGCATTTAAGTATACTTTTTAATGTTAAATTAAGTGTATGTATCTTCACTACTCTATTAAATAAAACATACTACTCCTATTTGAACTATCCATCTACAGCCAAATGAGCTTCCCAATAAGATATTAGATATTCCAACAATCAACCATATAGTGTGAACTAAAAAAAATAGTGATAATTAAGTACTCAAAAAAAGAAAATAGTGATAAGGTATTTAAAAAAAAAACATTTAGAAAATATTTCATAAAACATTTTGGTCATAAGTATTGCTATTATTATTATTATTATTATTATTATTATTTTAAACTTTCAATATACATTTATTTAATTTTTCGTATTAAGTTATTGTTTTTTTTTTTAGATTAATTAAGTTCAAAATTTTCAAATATATTATTGAGTAAGAATTTAATGAAATTTTTAAAAATGATATAGTATACACTATATAAACGAAATTATAAATATAATGCTTTTGGCAAAAAGAAATGAAAAAAAATAGAGCTATGGCATTTTAAACCACAAAATGTATGTTTGCCAATGTAATATTCATATGATATCATCGTACATCATTATTCAAGAAATTATTAACATGAAAAGGCAAAATAAATCCTAATTAAATTAATGATATGATAAAATTTTATTTTTTATAAAAAAAAAAGTAGATTTAACATCGTAATTTTAACAAATTAGCATTGTAACCTAGTGGTAAGAACTTGTTTAAGCATATTGACATATCGTTCAGACGCAGCCGAAAAATCTCCTTCAAATGATTTGCCCATGTATACAATGTACACCTGCATTTTATTTTAAACACACTCATTAATTAGAAAGTAAATAAAATAAAAACTTAGCATAAATCTCTCTAAATAATTTAGCCAGTTTGATAATTTTTTTTTTTTTTTTTTTGTTAATCATTTGATTTTTATTTTTGAAATTTAAGCTTATTCTTAAATTTCTTCAGCATTTCTTATCATATATCCCTCTTTCCTTACAAAAATGAATATTAAAAAACTTTCAAAAACAAAAAATAAGCGTTTGGGAGCTACATTCTTTTGTTTCTAAATTTTGGTTTAGTTTCTACGATGAGATGTAAATATCTCAATAAAAAAGATATGGTAAGATAGTTGTTGTAGACTTAAATTTCAAAAATAAAAAATAAAAATAAAAATTCAAATGATTATGAAATGCTTTCAAATTTAGAACAATAGAAAATATAATGTAGTTCACAAGCCCTATATTTCATTTTGTTTAAGCAAGTTTGATTCAAACATGCACAAATATTTTAAAATATGATTAAACCATTTTAAAAATAGGGAAAAAATCAAATAAAGTACAAAAAGAAAGAAGAATAAAATAAAATAATATGCCTTTTCATCATATTCATCAGCTGCTTGGGAGGTGAAAAGCAAAGCGCAAGCTAAAGCCATTAGCAAAAGCTTGCAATTGAAAGAGAGTTTATGGGAATAATACTCCATTTTAATTTGTTTCAAATCAGCTAATTAGCTTAATTAGAACCCTAATCTGATAATTTAACAAGTAGTGGCTTTTGCTTTTATATACACAAAGAAACTGAATCTTTTCCACCTTAATTACTTTGGGTTTTTCAACCTCATCCAATTAAATTCATATTAGCCGGCAAACAACAATATTGTTAATTAATATCCCTAATTAATTTAGGGGAGTCAAAGGTCAAAAAGAAACATTAACATGGGAGTTGCCAATATAAAACCTTGAAATATCAGAAAGACAATGTATATACATGTTTTTTTGGCCATATATGTGAAAGGTAATTAAGACATTGTTTTCTCCCATTTACAGCTTAAATCAAAATATAAATTAATGATGATCTTTATGAGTTTGCAAAAGTTTCTTCCATGGGAGATTCTACCATATTGTACTCTTCAACTTTTAATTTTAGTTATTATGCTTAAGAAATATCATAGCTTAACAACAATTAATTAGTTTAATTTGAATGCAATAATTTCATAAATTGGGTTATAATTGCTCTTTGTGACTATCATATTATAAATTATGAAAAACTAACTTTATAAAGTGTCTTGTTGATATGAATATTTATCGAAAGGTTATAATGTTAATTTAAGATGGATGAAATTGTTTTTGTTAAAATTTAAATAATAGATATTTAGTTAAATTTATTAATCTTTTAATATGATAATGTGTTCATGATTAAGAAGTTATAAGTTAAATTTTTTTATTTCTTGAATTAAAGAAAAAGATATCAATGAAACCTTCTCGTTTATTTTTTTAAAAGAAAATTAGAATTATTTAATGTTGTTCATTTTTTTTAGTATTGTTATTAAAAAAACAGAAATATGTTTTTTTGTTCTCTAAATTTTCAAAATAAAAAATGTAATAAAAATATATATTACTTTTTAGAATTAAATATATATAAAAAAAACTATGCTACATTTTTAGGGGAATAAAAAATGTGATTAACCTTTTTGATTTTGTCTTTAAAAATTAAGTCTATAAATACTATTACCACTACTCTTAAATAAATGAGAAACAAATATCTATTTTGAAGATGAGTATTGAACTCGAAAATTATCCAGTCACATTTTCTTTCGATTTATTGTTTGTCTTCTAACAATATCATTGTTTTGTTATTTATTATTTACTTATGCTTCGACAAATCATGTTGGAAGGAGGAAAAAAGAAAAGTGACTTTCAAAACATATTTTTGGAATTTGAAATTTGGATAAGAATTCAAATCACTTCTAAATCGTTGGTAGATAATTTGAAAGAAAATAAATTAAATTTCGAAATTAAAAAACAAAATACAGAGGTACAAAGTAATAACAAGAAACTGATCATGAATGAATTTTCAAAATTTAAAACTAAAAATCAGGTGTAGTTTCCAAATTTGAACCTCTAAAAAAAAAAAAAAATTAACCTAAGGACTATAGCTAAAGATAGTATTAATTGCTGAATAATCTGTTGTTGGAATGTATTAAAGAATATGGAGTTCCACCTCAAAATCAATTGGCAATGTGGGAAGTATTTCATATCTCTCATAAATGAGTTGTAGAATCCTCACCTTTCCAATGTGGGACAATTGCCACAAGGTGAGTATTTCCAACGGAATGATTCCAAGATCACCAACAAAGATAATTATCAATAAATATAACATAGTTCACAACTTTGAGGTAGTGCACAACAATAATAATCAACAATATTGTAACAAAACATGAACATTAACATTTAAAGAATAACACATTTTCAACTTTAAATCAAACAATTAATGCAAAATAAATGCTAGCATTATTAATTATCCACAACATATACTGTGATAGGGCTTCTCACATTGTGATACCCATCGCTCCACACCAAAGAAGCAGAGACTATGGGTTCGCTAACAGCTCCACGAATTGTAAGTGTAAAAGATTTCTTCTGTCCAATGGCAAGGAATGAAATAATTGGAGGGTTCACTGTGATTTTGAGGCCTCGTGGGGCGCCAACGACCGTAGCTTTGTATGTCGATAATTTCGATCCGACGTTCGTTAGAGTTCGTCTAAAGAATTGGTTGATGTGTTCTAAACGTGTGGAGGAAAGAGCAAAGGAAGGGTAGTTTAGATCCCATACTCGGCCAGAGTTGGCGCGAGTACATACGCTGTGGTCGCCCGAGAGACGGCGGACCAGGGCCGTGGTGTAGCCTTGGCCGCACAAGAATCTTACGTAGTCGCTTTCGTGTGCGTCGTACACCAGCCCGGGATTTACTGCCTTGAGTGGGTTGATATGGCCTGCTCCATATGCAAACTCTGCTTGTGGATTGAGTTTGGGATTCAAGGGAGTGGCTGTAGAAAATGAAGTGGTAACATTTTATCAATAAAATCAAACATTTTAAACAATGTTATTCCAAAATACATATAAGGGGTTTTGTTGTCATACCGGTTGTCATGAGAGCTGATTTAATGGCAGCAGGAGACCAAGAAGGATGGAATGTTTTGACATACACCGCAGCTGCAGTAGCATGGGGGCAAGACATAGATGTCCCTGAAATTATATTATACTTTGTCGTTCTCGAATCTCTAACTCCGCTCGACACCGACGCGATCGGAGACCATGCTGCTAGAATTTCAACTCCCGGGGCAGTCAAATCCGGCTACACGCATGCAAATACACAAAAAGTAAGGATCTTGGAATAAAACATTTTCAGTTCTTTTATGACAGTTATAAACCGTCATAAATGTTATTCAAGAACAAAACCTTGAGAATGTCGTAGGTTTCAGGATTGGGTCCTCTAGAGGAAAAGGAAACAATGAATGGCGCTGAAGTATCATTCACTGCATTACTCTTGAAAATAGTTGCAGTTGGATATCTGTCAACGCAAATACCAAGCTAAATCAACATCGACATCAACAAATAATCTCGAGATCTCGAATTTATAGAAACGTCGAAACGTACTTGCTCGAAGCCATGTAGGTTTTGATGTTGTTACCGGCCGCGGTGTCGAGGTAGGACGAAGGCAGGGGATAGGACCTTGCGTTGTCCTTCACGCCGGCATCATTCATAACGACACCGTTTGCGCCATTGAAGGAAGCAAATGTTGAAGGAGACAATACGGAGTCGCAAAGAAGGATTTTTCCCTTCACCAAGTTGCGGTTCACTGAGTTTTTGGAGCAAAATCTGGTTTGAAAATGTATGGAATGTTAGTAAAGGAATTTCTAAAAATGTGGTTTCAATATGTTTATATGATAATGTTTTTAGTTCCTTTTACCTGGAGGTAGAACTATTGAATCCTCCAGAGATATTGGGTGCATTTCCTGCATAAATTAGAGGATATTGCTGGTGTCTTTTAATATCAAATGTGTTAATTGTATATCCCTGCATTAGCATAAATTTGTTATCAGGTTATCTCCAAACTGAAATTATTGTTGTGACTAAAAATATAATTGGATTTTTCATGTATAACAAAAATTGGCTAAAAAATTATATTTATAACACAAAACTGAAAATAATTGCACATATACTAAAAAATTGAAAGGAGTCGAGTGATTGAGTGTGATTGAGTTCAATCACTAGTTATTGATTGAGTTCAATCACTCAGAATTTTGGTATTAACGAATTTTTGATAAAAATATGCTATAATTTTAATAGAGAACCCTAAAGTTGGTACATAACAAATTTCCAAAATTATAATCGATAATGATTTTATTACTTAATGTAAGTAATAAAATAGCAACTTTGTTTCTATGTCTATATATCCGAGATAAATAGCTGTCTTTGTTATATATTTAGAGTACCTATATTTATCTTAATATTCAGACCTAGAAGATCACATAAAATTTTATAAATAAGTTTAGTTGTGAAGTATACCTTGATTTATTATTGTTATTTTTTTTTTAATTTGAGCATATTACCATTTTATCAAGGTCAAGTCCTTAGTAATACAATGCATGTTTTAAAGTTTAACTACGTAAAATTTATTACGACTATGTCATATTGAGATTCAAAACTTAAATTATTCGACACACAAAAATTGTATTGACCAAAATTAAGATTGACTCTGATACTATTTATTATGGCTCATGATGGATTTTTTTTTTTTTTTTTTAATATCCGTGACTGTCCGGGCTAGTTTTCGCGTGGAAAGCCCACCTCGACTAATGTCACGGGGCATGCCGCCTGACCCTACAACATTTGGATGCCAAGGAAACCCGTAGGTATTAATTTGAAATTAATTCCTAGGTAGGTGGCTATCATGTGATTTGAACTCATACCCTTATGCACCCCAAGTAGCTCATGATGGATCTAGAAAAATTAATTTGGAAATTAAATTTGAATTATTTTGAAAAGTTTAACTAACATATTAAAAAAAAAATCACAATTTTAAAATGATAAATCCAACATAGGAGTGATCTCAACATTTATATGTAAAAGAACGACAAATTTCAAATTTTGGGGATACCATCATATTTGCGTGTAATATACTAATAAATAGTAATTAAAATATATATGAAGTCCATTTCTACATTAAAAAATTAATGGAAATCCAAATTTTGTTAGAGCTAAACTATCTCCATATATTTCTACATTATTATAATAATTTAGGAAATTTGCACTATAGCAAATTTTCTACCCCACATTAAAATTATAGTAACATTTTAAAAATATTGTAAATTTAGCAACTTTTTTTTAGATGTTATTGATGGAGTCTATTAGACACTATATATTGATGGAGTCTATCAGACACACTATTGATGAAGTCTATCAGACTCTATCAAACACTATTGATAGAGTCTATCAGACACTATTGATGGAGTTTGTAAATCTGATTTTGCTATATTTATAAATATTTTCATTATTTTGCAATTTGTGCAATTTTTTTACCTTATTGTAATATATATGCAAATTTCATAGTTTATGTGACTTTGATTTTTTTATCATTAATTATAAGATTTCATATTAATGTTTATGGAATGTTTAACTTATATATTCAAGATGTCAATATGAGCCGTCGTTCTGCGGCATTAGTGTATAAAGAAAAAAAAGGGTTACCTGATAGACATTCTTGTTCCCAAGCTGAACTTTGGACACAAACTTTCTATCAATAGTGCTAGCTGCGACAGAAAGGGACCATGGAGAGAAATTTCTAATAGTGAAGTAGTCAGGCCCATCGTTGCCAGCAGAGTTGGAGGTCAAAATCCCATGTTTCATGGAGTGGAAAGCTCCAATGGCAATTGAGTCATTGAAGTAATACTTGGCTTCGCTGCCTCCAACCGAAAGCGATATGATATCCACACCGTCGGCGATTGCATCGTCGAATGCCGCAAGAATGTCCGCGTCGTAGCACCCATCGGCCCAACATATCTTGTACACAGCAATGCGGGCGGAAGGAACCCCTCCTCGGGCTGTGCCTTGCGCTAGACCGTATAGACTTGCGTGGTTCACTAGACCACCGGCCACAGTGGATGCCGTGTGTGTCCCATGGCCTTCTGAATCTCTTGGACTCTTAAGGTCCTCTAGAGGGAAAGATTTGTCGCTGCGGTATGCTCGAGCTCCGATTATTTTTCTGTCCATTAACAACCATTAATTTCAATTTTTCATTCAAAAGAAAAAAAAAATAATAATTGAAGATTAGATATTAAATTATAAATTTTGTGGGGGAGCAAGTATTGTCCAATCCAAATCTCTGCATTGATATGATATTGTTCACTTTGGGCATAAGCCCTTATGACTTTATTTTTTATTTTATCCAAAATATTTATGGAGATATTTATCACTTTCGGTATAACCAAGGTAAATAACGTCAATTTGTTTATATTCTCAACAAGTATTATATATATATATATAAAAACATAAAAGTTTAAAATTGATCTCTTCCCTAAATTTAAAGTTAATATTAAATTAATCAAAATTATTAGTTTGATAATCTTAATAATTCTAATGCAAGAATAGACGAAAAGGTAATTAATATATTTCTAAAATTTATAGAGCGATAACTAATTTATTATTATTATTCTAGATTAAAATGCATATATTATATTATATTAGTCTAAATATCCATCTCAAAATTAAATGGTGATGAGAATAATCCACAATTCTTATATATTGCTATGAGCTCTATACTGTTTTGGATGCGGGATCTTAATATATTAGCCGAAAAGCTTTTGTATATAGTGTGTACCTGTTGCAACGGAAGTTGGGAGAGACTTGGCAAGCGCCCTTCCATTTCCGGGGCGGAGGGCCATAACCGACGTCGCTAAAGCTAGGAGATTCGGGCCAAATACCAGTGTCCAAGACTCCAACAACAATGTTGCTTTCAACTTGCTTTACACGAGGAACATTCTTAGTAAACCCCATGAAGTCCCATGATCTTGTCGTGTGAAGATGTTTCTTTCCATTTGGAAACACAGACACCACGCCTTCTTTAGCCGAAATCTTTCGAGCTTCTTCTTCGGTTAGCCGAACCGCGAACCCGTTGAAACTTCTCTTGTAGCTATGGAGCAGCGCGTCTGGAGCAAATGTGCTACCATAACATAATAACTATTAGTGTTTTATGAGAGTATACTATATAAACTCTCTTAAAACTTTTATCTCAGTTCCATCGACATTTTGTATTTTTATTTGAATATTCTAATAAAATAGTTCTCTACTCTGCCCGTAAACATAGTTTACGTTATGGAATTACCTGCCGACTACTTCTTCCAACATTCTCATATGATGTGAAGGAGTGGAAGCTGTATCCTCTGGTTTGTTCCCCATGTACACAATATAAATCTGTAATTAATTAAGATTTCATATGATCAGTGTACCAAATTAAATATTGTCTTTTTTTGTGGGGGTAAGGATGGAATTTTTCATACAAATTATAAAAGTAAAGTTTTACACTCCAATACTTTTGTACATGTCATATTAATTACCATTCTAAAAAATCCGAGAATTTAGAGGACATAGAAATTCTATTATCTAAGATAAATCAAAAGAGCAATTGTGTAGAGTACCTTTTTAGTTGACTTTATATTGGAAAAATGTAGACACTAATTTTATTAAGATATATTTAGTTACATTTCTCTATATTAATTACTTTTTAGGTGAAATCTCATATTTTATTTAATATGAGTATTAGCTAGCTTATAATGCACAAACATATATTAACCCTCCTATATCAATATAGTGATCAACAAATTCTTAGAGAATTAAAAAAAAAAAGTTATAAATTCAATCTAATTCATAATAATTACTTATATAAAAATTAATTTTTTACAAATATTTTTGACAATCAAATATTTTAAAGTCAAACTCTTCTATAAAAATAGTCGAGAGGTACGTGCAAACTAGTCAAAATACTCACCAATACAAAAAAGAAATTGTCCAATATTTCGATCCCAACCAATAATAATGAACTCAAAGAACATTGTCTTAAGCAGGAGCATTTGTCACGATCATATATTGGAAAGATGACAAAACCTAAACATTCTTAATAATAATAAAAAAGTTTGAATGCTAAATTATGTATTATATAAACCTTATATTATTTCTTTAGTACTTAATTTTAATCTAAAAAAGTTCAAACACATTTGAAGAGTAGACATGATCCGAGTCGAAATCTTCATACATACCTTTCGACCATCGTTATCAGAATCCAAGCTAGAAGCGAGCAGGGAACCGAAGAAGCCGAGGAAAACGAGCTTGAAGAGAAGAGAAGAAGGCATAATGCTTCTTGATCTTGTCATGAGAAGAAACATACAACCAGATTTTAGAGCTAAATTAGTTCAAGAACATGAATAGAAAGGCACTTTTATACAAAACCCTGTTAAAAAAAAAAGTCCTTTATTTATCAACTCCGACCATTGAAACATTCTGCTTATTAATCATCTTCCAAAGTCTTTGTCTATTATAAAAATAATTAACTTCAAACTTCAAACTCCAAATAATATTTAAAAAATCACACATAAAAAAACAAGCACGAAGCTGCACGTTAGGGAGAAGTTGTTTTAATTTGAGGTTTGAATTGGTCGAAATATGTAGCAAAGTTTAATAATCTTGACATGTGGATGTCTTCTTTTAGTTTGGTTTACGTGAAAGATAAATTGTCTGATTCTATAACATATGATTGTCAAGAAAAATTCGGAGTAATTAAATTATTTTTAGGATAAACTTTTATTATGAATTGAAATCATAATTTTTTAATTTTTTTTTTTTTAAACAATCGACCATTAATTCAATTCATGATAGTTGGTGTACGCGCATTATACATTCACAAGATCTTGATGTTTAAGTTTAGAAGGTTGACTTCAAAATATTAGATAACATATTGGCACTTTAGCAAAATTAGTGAGAGGATGAATATGTGGAGCACACATATACATAGGGTTCTTCCAGCCCAAATAATTTATTAATTACAATTCCTTTCACATTGCAAGTTGAATATGATATTGAGATTTAATTATCTGAAAATATATATACCAAATGATCTCACATAAGACTCAAATCTATCAACAACATTCAACCCACAATTAAAACCAAAAAAAGCTAAATATATATGTTTTAGAAATTTCTACAAACTCATAATTAGTAACAAATCAATTTTAACATTTCTCATACCTTATGCCATAATTGAAAAAGGTTAGAACATAAGGATAGAGTAATGATTTTTCTTTCTTTCTTTCTTTTTTGTTGAACACTCAAACATTAAATCTTAAAAAATATATTTTTAAGTGAGATGTTCATGTGTCATGTCTTTGTGTCTTAGTATGTTTTTAAAATAATAATATTAGACATTTTATTTTATAGGATTGGATGAAGCTTTAGCTTACTGTGTAAGAAATAACATAACTGGGAATCTTTTAATACATTAAGGATAAATGAAATTTTTTAAAAAGATTAAAACTAAAATAGAAATTACTCTCATATATATATATTTTGTTACATTATACCTTGAACGAATCTTTTACCCTATGATGAGTAGTCGGGGGTTTGGGGACAGCGCCCCCGACGGAGGTTTCGCTGCCCGGTCAGCGAGCGGGGGTGTGGGGGCAGCGCTCCCGTGGCAAATTTTTGTAATTATGCATTATGTAATTAGGTTTTAATTAGAGCATATATATAAGCTCAATTAAAACCTTAGCCGCATTTTATGACATTTGTCTCTGTAATTCGCCTCTCTGAATAAAACTGGTTCTCCCTCTCCGCCTGTGGACTAGCCAACACAACGTTGGTGAACCACGTAAATCTGTGTGTCTTTTCTATTTTTCTCTTCTCTTTTACGTTTATTTATCTTCGATTATTGATTGTTTTGGTTTCCGTTTCACAATATATATATTACATAGAGCTCTCTCTCCTGTCTAAGTTGACCTATATATATGTTGATTAACGGATAAGTTTTTTTTTCCCTTAAATTTATTTGTTTATTTTTAAGAACAAATTTTCAGGCGTTGACATTTCATTTGAAGATTGCAGCTTGTATTATTAAATAAATCCATTTTATTCTTTCAAAACAATAATAAAAAATAATATAAAAAAATAAAAACCTTTTCTTATCAAAGACATAATAGATCTAGCAATTAATTGTCAATCAGCTATTTAACTCAAAACTATTTGCTTAATTAATATATCTTCCGGCGGCCAACAATATTATTTTATAATCTGCCCTAAAATATACTTTTTCCCGTTCTAAATTTCAAGCTTTGTTTTGGTGTTTCTTTAAAAAAAAAAAAATACTATTTTTAAAACTTCTAGTTTTTTTGTACAATACGTGAGGATTTTTTAAACTTTTGATGTATATCTTCATTCTTCAAACTTGTATATTTTTATGAAAACAATTTTTCTGAAATTTATTTAAAAAATCTTTATTTTTTGGTCCGAAAATGAATAATTAATATAGTATTGGGTTATTTTCTTAATATATGTAAAATAAGATACACAAACATCAAATAACTAGAATTTTTGCTTCAAAATAAATTGACAAGAATTTAATATGATGTTGTTTCAAAAAAAAAAAAGGAATTTAATATGATGTAATAAACATATAGAATAAGGGGAATTCTATAGAGGAATTGTAAACATAATGCAAAAGGTCAAAACTTTATTGAATTATGTTAATGTATTATTTGTGGTATGTTTATCAAAACATGCTGTGCCATGACTTATTATTCTTCATTTTTATAAACATTTGATATACCATGGCAACAAACGCATGTTCATCGCTTGACTTTTAATGGGATTCAATATAATTTTGGAATCATTGGTATTTAAGTATATATCTAAACCAATTTTAGGTTCTTTAGATATTTATATTTTATTTTTTTTCAAAACTGGATATGTCTCAAATTATAATGAACAAACTCTAGTATAATAGACCCAAAAGAAAAGAAGAAAAAAAAAAAGAAAAAAAAAAAAAAAAAAACTCTATTAACTTCAACATAATTTTTCTAAAAAAAACTTCATTTAAAATTTAAAACTTAGAGGTCATTCATTAAAATCATTTACCTTCAAATGTTGCTAAATTAATTTTTAACAAAATGTGTGAAAAAGAAAATGAGCTCTCTTTTTTTTTTTTTGAAAAATTACTAAAAGCTCTCTTAATTTAAAACAATAGAAACTATATCATAGTTGATAAAAAAAATTAGAATCAAGGGAGATTTGTCTATATAATTTGAGTTTTATTTTTTAGAAAAAGATATTTCATTTAAAAAGTATGTAAAAGGCAACAGAGTGCATGGATATGAGTCTAAAAAATATCTCTGCACAATGCTCTTAGAGCTTATATTATTTAGACTTTTTACATTAAAAAAAAAAAAAAAAAAAAAAAAAAAAAAAAAAAAAAACTCTAATGAAATTGGAAACATGTTTAGCTACATCCTAGATAAATCAAAGAAAAATCTCCAATTTAAAGCCATAGAACAGTTATAGGACATCAAAAAGAGTGATTATGTTTTTGTTGTACTAAAAAAAGGTATTGGAACCAATCAGAAGATATATTCACTTATATTGAAAACCTCTTGATATAGAGAGACACATATACACCAATAACAATTTCAATAAACATAGAGAAACAGAGTTACATTTTGCATGGTAAACAAAGTGTAAAAGTGGCTCAAAGTTTGAACTTTTGAACAAAAACACACAAACCAAATTAAACTTTAACCACAACATAAACTGTAACAGGGCTTCTCACATTATGAAAACCATCACTCCAAATCAAAGAAGCAGAGACTATGGATTGACTCACAGTTCCACGAATGGTTAATGTAAAAGACTCGTTCTGTCCAATGCCACTGAACGACAGAACCGAAGGGTTCACTGTGATTGAGAGACCGAATGGGGCGCCAACAATCTGAGATGTATATGTGGATGGTCTGGAATCAACGTTTGTGAGAGTTCTTGTGAAGAATTGGTTGATGGATTCTGAAGGAGTTGTGGAAAGTGCAAAGGAAGGGTAGTTCAGATCCCACACTCTGCCGGAGTTGGCTAGAGTGCAAACACTGTCGTCGCCGGTGATGCGCTGGACCATGGTGTTGGTGTAACCTTCACCACATAAGAATCTCACGTAGTCACTTTCGTTGGCGTCATAGACCAGCCCTGGATCTATTGCCTTTAGTGGGTTGATATGGCCTGCACCGTATCCGAACTCTGCTTCTGGATTCAGTTTGGCATTCATGGGAATAGCTGCAAAATTTGAATTGGCATATGTAAGTTAAAATTAGTTGGAATGCATGGTTTGATCATTTTGATTTTTGTTTTTGTTTATGGAATAACGACCCTAAACAGATTTCCACATTAGTATGATATTGCTCATTTTGGATATAAGCACTCACGACTCTCATATACCCTATTGATAGTATTCTCCTTATCAAGCAAATATGAGATTATTTTGTTTCTATTCCTTACGATCTTCCCTTCTAACAAAGTACCACCTTGAGCTTCATCATTCAAATAGTTAACCATTCGAGTTACACTTGAGCATATTATAGACCCATTTCACACCTAAGAAACACAGAAAGGTCAACCACGAGCATATCTACCGACATGGCAAAGTCAAGAGTACAACCCCGATTCCACTTGTTAGAGATAGATCTCCATATCGGTATAGTGTTATTCACTTTGAGCATAAATCAGAGTGACTTTGTTTATGTTTCACTCAAAAAGTCTCATGGCATACCAAATATTGTGTTTCACTTAATATATTCATGATCTTCCTCTCATCTAGCCAATGTTTTGTGTCTTCCAAACAGCTCTAGACGCAAAGCATGGTTCATCCAGCACACTTAGGTTCTTGTCTTTTTAGAGCTCAAGAAGACAGATGTACGACCTATAGTGCAAATTATGTTCAAGTAACATCATTTTGTATTAACCAACATAAGACTACTTTGTTTTGTTGTTGTTGTTTTGTTTTGTTTTTTTTTAACTTCAGCAAAAAAAAATTCATAGATTGAAATAGTGTTTTGAAACTTTAATTTTCAAAAACTAAATGTGTGGATGTATTACCGGTTGTCATAAGAGCCGACTTAATTGCAGCAGGAGACCATGTGGGATGAAATGTTTTGACATACACAGCAGCTGCAGTGGCATGTGGGCAAGACATGGATGTCCCCGAAATTATATTATACAGCGTCTCCCTCGAATCTATAACTCCGTTCGAGACAGGTGCAATCCGAGACCAAGCAGCCAAGATTTCAACTCCTGGAGCACTCAAATCTGGCTGCAATGCATGCAAGTTTCATGAAAACCAATGGATTTTACCAAAATATGATCAATGTTACAAGAAAAAAACACACACACAGTTACAATTGAAAACTAGAAGATAAATGTAACCAACCTTAAGAATGTCCAAGGTTTCAGGATTGGGTCCTCTAGAGGAGAAGGAAACTATTAAAGGAGCAGATGTATCATTCACAGCACTACTCTTCAAAATGGTTGCAGTACTCGAAACTCTGTTCAAACATCAAGCTTAAGTGAGATGCAACAACTTTTATAAGATCATAGATTACTCATCTCATTGCCCATTGATTTTGAGATAAAACTCATATTTATCTGATAGCTAGGGTATCAAAATGACGAAAATTTAGAAATGTACCCATTTAAATTCATGTAAGATTTGATGTCGTCGCCATCCGCCGCCTCGAGGTAGGAAGAAGGCAAGGGATAGGACCCTGAGTTATCCTTCTCGCCGAAGTCATTCATTACAACGCCGGCTGCGTCACTGAAGGAAGTGAATGTTGAAGGGGATAGTATGGAGTCGCAAAGAAGGATCTTTCCCTTCACCAAGTTGCGATCCACTGAGTTTTCTAAGCAATAACTGTTTTGAACAATGTGTGAAACGTCAGTAAAATAAGACCTATAACTTGTTCCAGAACTATAATTGAAGAGTAGGAATTATAAATGTTTTCTCCATTTTGATACCTGGAGCTGAAGCTAGTAAAGCCTCCAGTGGTATTGGGTGCATCTCCACCATAAATTAGAGGATATTGTTTTCCCAGAAGATCAAATGTGTTGATTGTATATCCCTGTGCCCAATATTCAAATATATAACCTTAGTTTAAAATGACATTTTTTGGCAATATACTTTGAGGCCCATTTCAGGCTATTGATAAACATGAGGTTCCATCATTTTAGATTCACCATTTTTTAGATCGAATTCTACTTTTGTTTAGACTAGATACCATTTAGGGTAAATAAGTTCAGATACAATTTTAGATAAAATAGAGTTCCTTCCTATCTCCTAACAATGAGAGAAGTAGTCCACTTATTGTATAAAGGTTACAAGATTTTGTCATAACTGATTATCAAATGAGTCTTGAAGTAAAAGCTGAATTTGGATTTTGCATGGTTCTTGAGAGGATGTCATAGAGCTATGATTTCAAATCAACTGTTGAAGATTCGGACATAAGAGAAGAAAAAATAAAAGTTACCTGATAGGTATTGCTGTTTCCAAGCTGCACCTCTGTTACCAACTTTCTGTCAATGGTGCTAGCAGCCACAGAAAGTGACCATGGGGAGAAGTTTCTGATGGTGAAGTAGTCAGGCCCATCGTTCCCGGCTGAGTTAGAGGTCAATATCCCATGCTTCATGGAGTGGAAAGCTCCAATGGCAATTGAATCATTGAAGTAATACTTGGATACGTTGTCCCCAACTGAAAGAGATATGATATCAACACCATCGGCAATTGCATCATCGAATGCAGCAAGAATGTCGGCATCGTAGCACCCATCGGCCCAACATATTTTGTACACAGCAATGCGTGCAGAGGGAACCCCTCCTCTGGCTGTGCCGAGCGCAAGACCAAACAAACTTGCTTGGCTAACGAGACCTCCGGCCACAGTGGATGCAGTGTGTGTCCCGTGACCAATTGAATCGATTGGACTTTGAATGTCTTCAGGAGGAAAAAGGTTGTCGCTGCGATATGCCCGAGCTCCAACGATTTTTCTGATAATTAGTTCCAAGCATTTTTCGATCAGTCATCGCAACAAAAGATTGGACTTACGATCAAATCGCATTAAATGAAGCCACCGGGAGAGTGGGTAACGACGCCCATCCCTAGGCCAGGCACCGGGAGACATCGAATGAATGAGACAAAGGAGGTGTCTACAAAGTTGATTTTTTTCAAATTGGTTTAGGGAATTTTAGCTTTGAATTCTAACAGATCACGTTTCCTAGCCATGTTGTTAGTTCCAATTTACAACTCTTGAAAAGTGTCTTCAGTAACTTAGAGAGAGGCGACGATGAATTAGTTTAGGTTTCCCTTGCATCCAAATGTTATAGGATGGACCGAACAGTTACAGATATCGAAAAAATAACGACTCTAGAAAAAGGGTATGCAGTAACTACCTGTTGCAAGCAAAATTAGCAGAGGTTTGGCAAATGCCCTTCCATTTAGGCGGCGGAGGGCCATAACCTAAGTCGGTGAAGCTAGGAGAGGTGGGCCAAATTCCAGAGTCCAAAACTCCGACAACAATGTCGCTTTCGACTTGATTAGCACGAGGAACATTGGTCGGAAACCCCATGAAATCCCATGATCTTGTCGTGTGGAGATGCTTCTTTCCATTTGGGAACACCGAAACAACGCCCTCCTTACCTGAAATTTAATTCAGTTTTGAGGGCTAAAATATATATATATATATAATGAACACTAGAAATTTCTTTAATTACCTGAAATCTTATGAGCTTCTGCTTCCGTGAGCTTCACCGCGAATCCATTGAAGCTTCTTTTGTAGCTGTGGAGCAGCGATTTTGGGGCGAAATCGCTAAAAACATACCCAAAAAAAAAAAAAAAAAAAAAAAAAAAAAAAAAAAAAAAAAAAAAAAAAAAAAAAAAAAAAAGGTGTTTATGAGTTTTTTTTTTCTTTTTTTGTCGAAAATTATTTCGAATGGTTAGATATTAATGTAGTGAAAAACTAGATTGAATGTAAAATATAATAATTAAAAATTAGTGGTTATAAATAAGGGTGTATAAAAAATTCGGTAACCCGAGCAACCCGGACTACCCAATCCAAATCGGAAGGGTTGGGTTGGGTTATAATTTTTTTTGGTTGGGTTGGGTTGGGTTGTGATTTTATAGTTTTGTTGGGTTAGGTTGGTTCTTGGGTTGGCAAATTTTTGGCTCGTACAACCCAACTCAACCCGGTCTAACAATATTATATATAATGTGTATGTATGCAAGATAAATTAGATTTGTAGCATAGTTTGTAAGCCTTCTAAAAAAAATGTACACTAATAAGATAGGTAATAGGTTGAAATATAGTATCATACATTTTTTCTAAACATATTTGTAGATCTAAGGATTGAATCTTAGATAGAAAAAGGAGAGTAACATAACCCGAGAACCCAACCCAACCCAACCCGAAAATCTAAGGTTGGGTTGGGTTGGGTTACACTTTTGCATAGGGTTGGACGGGTTGGCGATTTGACCAACCCGAAAAGTTGGGTTGGTCCAAAAAAAACATTCAACCCTATCCAACCTAGACCATGAACATCCCTAGCTATAAATGAGAAGTTATTTTAAATAATTATAAATTAATACTTTTTTTAATTGAAATGAATAAAAAAAAATAAAAAAAAAGGAATTGTTTTGAGTATTTACAGTAATTTATTTAATATAATTTTGTAATAAGTAATTAATAAATATTCATTTCTAAATTCTCTATCAATTTAACTAACAAACATCTTCAAGATCTTAGACTATTATATATTTATAAATGAAATTGGTTTGTGTTGGTTCATATGTTTGCTATTATGGATATTTATGGAAGTTTTATTTAGTCATCACTTCTCAAAATTTATTACGGTATCATACATATGATTCTTCTAAAATTAGCATAGTATACGGGGCCATTTTTCATTAATACATATGTGCTAAATTAATTAAAATCGTAATAGTTACATATTTTTATATTTTTCATAATTCAAAATGATTATTTTTTTAAATTGTAATTAATTAAGAAGTTATAAGTGAATATTAAATAACCTGCCGATCACTTCTTGTAGCATTCTCATATGATGGGAAGGAGTGGAAGCTGCATCATGTGGCTTGTTTCCCAAGTACACTATATAAATCTGTCACATTTTCAATTTTATAAGTTATATTTTCAATCCGTTATTAAATTTTTATTGAGTCATTTATATTTTCATGAAATATAGTTAATGCACTTGAGTGGGCATGTGCTATCGAAAATGAAGAGATTATTAGTTATAATTATTCTGCCTCTAATTAATGTTTAAGTAACCAGAGTAGAGTTCAGCTACATCAATCTGATTATGGATTCGAATCCTCCCCTCTCATAAATTTTAATCTAAAAAAAAGTCTATATATATCCTATAAATAGATCAACAAAATATAAAATTAAATTAACAAAAGTATCAGCTTCCATGCGAATGTGGAGATAATATTGACTAAAGATTTTTTTTAATTATTTTTTATTTGATTGACTATAAGAATTTACACCTTATGACTTGTTTAATGTATGTATATAATTCTTAAAAATTTATTTATATATCTATTTTAATTTGATGTCAAATTTTGAAGAAGATAAAATGAATTCTTCATGATCCCAAAAAGTGGTTAATCTTAATTGCATTTATCATATTAAAGTATCAATACAAAATATATGGTTTCAAAATGCATTTATAAGCAAGTTCTAGAATAAGCATATTAAGTTAATATCACTCAACAAGAAAATTAAGCAAAATATTATGAGTTGCTCTTAGGCTAAAAAACTCAACGAAATAGGTTATTTGCATTAAGGTTTGTACATTTTTCAATCAATAAATCAATGAGACACCATCATATAAATTTAAGGAAAAACTTAATTATGCTCGTTTCTTCATGATCCCCATCCACCTATCACTTTCAATTCTCAAATTTAAATTTGTTATTTATCATTGCAATTATATTAACACTAGGATTTCAAAAAAAAAAAAAAAACACTATAATTCATAGTTCATTTGTGACTATATGATTTCGTTAAATTTTTGTATTTCCTCATAATGATTGTTAATACATATATATGAAAAAATAAAAAATAAACAAGATGATTTATCAAATATGTATGTTTCTCTAAATACAAAACAAGAAGTGATTTCCTGAATTTAAAAAAAAAAAAAAAAAAAAAAAAAAAAAAAAAAAAAAAAAAAAAAACTTATTTCTATCAGTTTGCCCCTGGTTTTGTAATCTCCCCAAAACACATAACAACAATCATATAAATTTCAAAAAGTAGACACATCTTATAAGTGTTAATGTCCCATACCTTTCTACCATCATTGTCAGAATCCAAGTTTGAAGCTAGCAGATTAGAGATGAGGCTAATTAGAAAGATGAACTTGAAGATCAAAGAATTAGAAGACATAATATTTCTTGTCTTCATCATTATAAACCAATTGAAATTTATATGACAAATTAGCTTATGAGAACATTTGAGAAAGTAACCACCTTTTTATACAAGCTTGAAGAAAGTCATATCTCCCCAACAATTTATTAATCAACATAATTCTTTGAATCATCTTCACAATATTTTATCACAATTACAAAAATGATAATTATTAATTAAACATTAAAAGTCTAGGGTCTGGCAGCTGACCCTTTCAATCTCTCTCTCTTTTTTCTTGCTTATATCATTGTTGCACATAAAAAAACTTCAACTATTAGACTTAGGAGATGAGTCTATTTCAAATATTAAAAAAATAAAATAAATTAAGAATGAAAATTTGGTTCAGGCCTTAAACTTTTGAAAATTTTGTTTAATCCCTTAAACGTAATTCAAATATTATAATTGCAAACTGAAAAAACAAATAAAACTATTTTAGTACAACTTCGAAAAGCATAGTTTTACTGATATTGAAAATACGTTTTAATCCTCTTTTTTCAATATTATTGTATCGGAAAAAAAACTTCAAATATTTATACTAATGTGATGAACATATGTCAAATTATACTAGGTTTTAGCGAGCAAAACCTAAAATATCAAATTATTAATAATATATTTTTGTGAAAGTTTAAGAATCAAAATAAATATTACTTTTTTTATAAATAAATAAATTTAAATGCTATAATTACTCATAGAACTTAATTAGTCTAACAATAAAATTCAAGTCATCCATTAAAAAAAAATCTATCAACTGGGATGTCCTCCAAAGGCTTTGAAAGTAGTTTAATATTAAATAATAATAATAACTTAAATGACACACTAACTTTTATATATTTCTATTGGTTAGTTTGAGTTTCAAAAATATAAGAGGAGAATTCGAATTTATATATTTTTTTTTAATTGAAATACACCATCTCAATAATTCAAACTTTAAAATAGAATTGATTATTATACTTTTTTTCATTTAATAACTATCTAATAAAAGTTCTACTAAAATTTTGAAAGTGACACATTTCATTTTATTTATTTTATTTTATTTTATATGTCCATTAATGTACGAGTTCTATCTTCAATCTAAGTTGACATATATTAACAAGCTTTCTAAAAGTTGATATATATTTAACTACAACTTGAACTAAATTCATTCGAGGATAGAATTAATTTAACAATTCATTTTTAATCGACTATCTTTTTTCAAAAAAGAATGGTATACTTAGTGTTGTTTAGATTTGTGCATCGTTAATTTCCAAAAACCATGCAAGTATTTATGCATTTGAGTCACCAACCTAATTCATGAGCCAAAATAAACAAATTTTAGATAATAAGGGCTATGGATGTATGTGGCGTTAATAAATTTTTGGATCATTTTTAGTAGACACATATTCACCTCTATATATTTGAGTCACCAACCTAATTCAATCCAACATATATATATATATATATAGTTGAAATTGGGTATCAGATTATTATTTTTGTTTCTAATTCTCAAATAAATAAATATTTATTTATTTTAACTTTTTTATATAAAAAATGCATAATAACTTTTATTTATTGTGATATATTGTTGAGATATATCTTCCCACACTTAATCAAACAACATATCTTCTAACAAAGCCGTTATCGATCATAATAATTAAATGGAGTTTATATTAACCCACATAAGTGGATATGAATATTTAAGTTATGTCGACGTAAATATTTTTCTTTATTCATTCAAAATATATGCTTTCCACAAAAACATAATTTTACAATTATGAAAGATGCAAACTGACACTTTTAAATAATATTCATTTTTTGAAATATATTAACATTTTAAAATCAATCATAATTAAAACATATGATAATTGTACTTAGATATATTGTAATTTATTTTTTAGTATAACAAGTTGTAGATTGTGATGGTCATGATATATATATGTATGTAGGAAAAACATGAATGCATGTATGTTGTAAAAAAGATCGAAAGCTCAAGTTACGATTGACAACAACTTCCTCCAAGGCTTGCCTGGTTTAACATACTTCATGGGAGAGGTGAATGGAACCAATCCTGCTTCCGATTAAAGCAATTCTAATTATTACTATTATATAATATGCAAATGATAATTGTTCTCGGTTTAATACAAACTCGATAAAAACCAAACCAAAATCACTCTTAATTCGAATAGAAAAAAATTAAACCAAAGCGACCCTGCTCCAACATTACTATCAAGGCAATTGGGAGAAATTCCCCAAACTCAAAAAATCATATTGATCCTCAGAAGTAGGAAAGTTCAAAAAACAATACATAATAGGTCTCACTCCCCAAGGGGCAGCCTAATGGTTGAAGTTCAGGACTTCAAGACATACTTTCTTGAGAGATTTCTGGTTCGAATCCGCTGGAAAACGCTTAAACTAGAATATTCTTCGAAGTATGCCGGTTCCACAATTTAGGGACGGGTCAGTGATATCCCAGATATAGTTGTTAGACTTGGCCAGCAAATCAACTACATTATTAGAAATCTTATGATACAGTTCACTTTGGTCTAAACCCTCATACATTTGTTTTTTGTTTCACCCAAAAGACCTCATATTAATGAATGTGGTGGTTGAATCACAGTCAATTATCACGTGGCTCCTTTAAGCTTTTATCCACCGCATCCAATTGTATTTGAGCCCACAAGATCGAGGTCGGTGAGGAAACGGTGTCGTTTTCGTTGACACCAAAAACGACGACGTATGCATCTCCTTCGTCTTCCTCCAATTGAACCGAACAAGACAAAGAGGGGAAAAGAAGTGTTCATGTGCAGAGTACTCTGATTTTTCTTCTTTCTTCAATTACAAAATTCCGATCTCTGATTTTGATCGGGTTTCAGACTTTGGGATGCAGAGCGAGGCTAGGGTTGGCGCGGTGGTGGAAGGAGGGCAGAGGAGAGCTCTCAGTTCCGTCGACGGCGGCGGCGGCGGCGCCAGAAATTACGCTCCCAAAAGGCAACACTCGCAGATTGGCACGGTGTCGCAGCTTCTCTCCGGCGGCGTTGCGGGTGCTTTCAGTAAGACCTGTACTGCGCCACTCGCTCGCCTTACCATTCTCTTCCAGGTTTACTTTACTTTGCTTTATGTCGGTTCTTCCTTAATGTTGGTTTGCCTAATTCCTCCATGCTACCGGTGATCACTCCAGTTGTTTGCTTTGGTTTATGTCGGTTACCGTTTTCATACATTCCCCGAAAATCGAACTAATTGACTCAATAAAGGGTTGTCTGTCAACATGTTGGTCAGTGTCCGTTTGGTCAGTTTTCAATATAAATTTTCTATTCTAAATTACTTTCTTTTTTTGTAAGTACATATGGGAGGAGGGGACAAATACCGATTCTCATAATCAAATCTGTCATTGTGACCCATTCGGTTCTAAATTACTTTTTAACTAACATATAATCATACAATTAATTAAATTTAGGGTTCATTATGGCAAAATTAACGTATTTAAAAAAAAAAAAAATGAGGTGTGAAATGTAGCTTGGTAACATGGGTGGGAGATTTCAATTTTACTCGATTATACTTTATGATGAGAATGGGAGTATATGATAACTATGTGAGTGCATTTTTTGAACTATAATGCATTGTACAGCATTTACCGTCTGATTTTCAAATTCGTTTTATATTTTAGCATATGCTTGTTCTTTCCTTTTGCTATTGTACAATTCTGAAACTCAACCTTTTCTGTCAACATGTTCTTTAGAAGCTGTAGTGTTTTTATTTGATTATTACTAGGAGATGAAAGATCATGGTTTTGTGATTTTTAACTTTTACCCGACATATCTATGAGCTTTTAAACTGGAATGCCAAATGTTTTATTGTTTTTTATTCTCTTTAACAAATTGAACATGTAATAGAAAAGAGCTGGATGTTGTAATAATTAATAAACACGTTCTTAACTGTGCCCGTGTCCTGATTTCTTAAAAAACGGTATAGTAGTCTGTCAATTTAGTGTTGTGTTTCATGTCTTTTGGCATTTGATGAGTTTGTATGACTTGTGCCATTTTGTTCTTCATTGATTGATGCATATTTGCTTTCATTGTTAGTGGAGCGAAACTCTGGTTTCCCGGTTTTCAAAAAGAAAAAAGTTGTTATCTTGTCAGGTCCAAGGGATGCACTCTGACGTAGCATTGCTGAAGCAAGCCAGCATATGGCATGAGGCTTCACGAATTGTTCGCGAGGAAGGAATAAGAGCTTTCTGGAAAGGGAATCTTGTTACAATTGCTCATCGTCTGCCTTATTCTTCTATCAATTTCTATGCATATGAACGCTACAAAAAGGTTGGCATTGTCTTTTTATGAATAAATACCATCATAGAGTTTTATACCTCTAAATTGTTTGATTTTTTTCAGTTGCCTTCAACTTAATTAATTGTTTATATGTTTTGTAGTTACTACACATGGTCCCAGGTCTTGAACGTCATGGGGATCACATGAGTGCAGATCTTTTAGTTCACTTCCTGGGTGGCGGCTTGGCAGGAATTACGGCCGCATCAACTACATATCCACTAGACCTCGTAAGGACTCGCCTTGCTGCTCAGGTGAGATTGGAATAGTCTTGTAAACAGCGGTTTCTTACAGTTAACTTGACTGCCTTGTATGGTTGCTTATCTTGAGCAGTGGTTTCGATGAGTTGTTAGACTAGAGCCTAGACTGATCTTAAAATTCAATACGTTTGGTAGTGAGCGGTCTTCCCATTTCATCTTACTAGACGCTAGACAGGCTCATTCGGGATTGCATCTGTCTTCTTATATATTATATTCATATCTGATATTTCTTGATTTGTTCATCTTTTATTTAAGGCATGGCTTGATGGGTCGAAATAATTTTATTTCATATGTTAGCATAGGGCACTTGTTTTTGCATTAACTTTATAGATGTGTGCTTTGCAGACGAAAGTGATTTATTACAACGGTATTTGGCATACTTTGCGAACAATATGTAGAGATGAGGGTGTTCTAGGCCTTTACAAGGGACTTGGAGCAACACTACTGGTATGCATTTTATTACTTTCTTAGTTGTTATTCTAGGAATGGGTAAAAATATAAGTTTAGTCCATATGTGTAGTCCTTTTCAAAAACTAAAGTTTAGTCCCTTTAGTTTGAAGAAATATAGAATTTAGTCCCTACGATTTTAAAAACTAAAATTTAGTCTCTATGGTTTGATAAAACCTAAACAATAGTCCTATGTCATTTCTATTCGTTAGCGAATTAAATACTTAAAAATTAGTTATTCATGTGTCAACGATGAAATTATGAGTTAAGTCACTGATATAACAAAAAAGTCATATCATTTATGCATGAATATCGAGCTTCCAAGTTCCAAGCGATTACGTACAATATGAACTATATTTTAGGTTTTATAAAACTATATGGACTCAATTCTAATTTTTTAAATGATAGGGACTGAATTCCAACTTTTTTCAAATGATGGGGACTAAATTCAAACGTTTTTCAAATTATAGAGACTAAATTTTAGTTTTTGAAATCATGAGACTAAACTCTAACTTTCTTCCTACCATAGGAACTAAACTTATATTTTATCCTTCTAGGAATACAAGCCCTGTTTTGAGAACATAGCTCAAAAAATTCTGTCTTCAATGCAGG
This sequence comes from Sicyos baderoa, assembly GCA_037832685.1. Taxonomy (NCBI): domain Eukaryota; kingdom Viridiplantae; phylum Streptophyta; class Magnoliopsida; order Cucurbitales; family Cucurbitaceae; genus Sicyos; species Sicyos baderoa. The sequence continues at coordinate 6,682,046 of JBBMEF010000002.1, read as the reverse complement.
GTGTTGGTCCGAACATAGCTATCAGTTTTTCGGTGTATGAAAGCTTGAGGTCTTTCTGGCAGTCTCATAGGTAAGGATTTTCAAACTAATCCATCAGTTTGATTTTGGATTTGATTCAAACTGTTTGGAGCTGTCTACATGTGCTTCTTTATTTAGTCCTAAAATGTCTCCCCTGTTATTTTAGGCCTCATGATTCTACAGTTTTGGTTAGCCTGACCTGTGGCAGTTTATCGGGCATTGCATCCTCTACAGGTGAGTGATATCTAATGGGTCAATCAATTTCAATAGAGCTGTTCTCTCTTGTGCAATGTTTCTTGCAATTTTTATCGTACTATTTTACGGATTTAAGTGGTTTCTTCATTCTTGGATTAGAAAGTCTTTCTTTCGACGTCCTTCATATTTAATCTTTTGTTTTACGTGCTGCATTGCCGTCAACTTACCTAAGATTGTGATGCTAATCGTAGTGCTGGAGCTAGCTAAGTTTCAATTCAATTACGTTCATTGTTTTGTTAAGAAATGTCAGTGCAAAAAAGAGGTTAATACATATAGCTGTTTGCCATGCTTTTGATGCAGAGAAACAGGCTGTGGTGCAGGCTCTGCACCAAAGTATTTAACCGGACTGACCGTAAAGACAGAGACTGGATCCGGAGTTGTATTTTTGTATGGCATTATGAAAATTTTAGTAAGGAAGTTCATTAAAAAAAAATAAGCCATATTATCACCTTAACTTGTTTATGTCAACTTATAAAAATGTTGCATCAATATTGGTTTTAGTAGCAGTCTCCCTGAGCATTGCAGTGCGTATAATGGAGTTCGGCACTATTAATCATATCGTATACTAGAACATCATTTTCAGGTCTGAGGGGGCCCCATCTGAGGTATTCTTCTCACTTGGGCTCTCTTTTACATTTCTTTAACGGATTTGTTGACTCATTCTTTTGCTCTTTTGAGAATAGTCAAGGTGTCCGTGAGCGGATTCAGGCTCAAAGTGCAGGTCTAGCGCCTTGCCTTGTGAAATATTTAAAATTGAGCACATTATCAAAATGCTAAAACTATTGCGCTACACAGATTAAAATAGTATACAACCTGCTATAGTTCTATATTTAAAATGTTCATGCTAGCAACTTCTGATGCCTAATCTTCCCATGTGAAGTGAAATTGTAGGTCTGTCTCTATCTGTACAGCTCAGTTTATTATTATATGTTACTCACTATAATTTGCAGCAACCTTCCCCCTGGATCTCGTGAGGAGGCGGAAGCAGTTGGAAGGAGTCGGTGGGCGAGCTCGGGTGTATACGACAGGCCTACTCGGCATATTCAGGCACATACTGCGGACGGAAGGCTTCCGTGGCTTCTACCGAGGTATTCTGCCCGAATACTACAAAGTTGTGCCTGGGGTGGGCATTTGCTTCATGACATATGAGACGTTGAAGAGCCTATTAGCAGATACAAATGCCAAATTGTAGTTGCTGGAAATGAGTTTGTGTATAGAAATCTGATTTTATGCAAATATCAAATGGAAGGCATAGTTTTGTAGTTGAGATTGTAAGATGTAACATTTTTCGATGTACAGATATCAAAGGTTCTTTGTCAATGGTTCACCAAATAAATATACGATATAATAAAGCCAAAATGATGAATTTTCTTTTTTGTCCTTGTTTATAAAATTTATTGTTATCTTTTGATTGTAGGTTTCGAATATGTAGTAGGGGGAAGTTTTAATTTCTAATTATAACAAATGGAAGGCGTGTTTATTTATATAATATTGGGAATATTACGTTAGCTGAGTTTTTTTGTTAGAAAAAAAAAAGTTGAGTTATATTCCTTCTTGATAAATTGAGTTATATTCCATTAAGCAAACTTATAATATAAGCTAATCCAATCTCATTTTTTTAAATTTTGTACATCCCTCAAATCTTTAAATATATATACATACATGTATATATATATATATGTATATTTCTTTTTTTGAAGTTTTGGTTTTTCAAATATTCTATTTTAGAAGTTTACCTGCATTGTAATTAGTTTGCAAGAATAGCTTATCCAATATAATTTTTCAATAAAATATACCAATGTTAGAATGATATTAAATAATTTATAATAAAATTGTACAATGAGAATTTAATTGACCTCTCAGACAATTTAAGAACTAAAGTTTTTTTTAAAAAAAAAAACAACTTGCTCAAAGTTTTTAACTTTTAAAGAATAAAGAATTAGCATAATATGAGCACAAAGGTATAACTAAAATGAATTTTAAAACTTTAACATTCTTGATTCATCATTTAAATGGTAAAATATGAAGTTCATTTAGTTGACATTTTGTTCAAAATCTTTGAAAGTTAAACTTTTGAAAGAATTAGAATAATAGTACAAAAGTAAGACCCAAAAAAATATATATAGAACTTCAATATTCTTATTCTCTTAAATTGTAAAATATTGGAGATGTTGGAGAATGAATTCTATTCTGTTTCAACTTTTAAATAGTAAATTGGGAATATAAGATGATTCTTTACTTAATTTAAGGAGAAATTGTTGAAAAAATAAAATAACCAAAATACAAAAAACAAAAAACGTAAAAGATAAGAACATAGAATGTCAATCATCGAAGTTAGGGTTTACTTTAAGTTTATATAGTGTATTGTCACTAAACTCTATTACAAATAAGACTCAATTACATAAAAGCCAATATACGAAAATAGAAACTCAGTTACATATTTCGTTTAGGTTTCGAGGGTGTTGCCCCCGAACCCCTACCATAGACCTCACCCTTAGGACCTCTACTCGCTGACCGGGCAACGAGATCCCAACTAAGTATTGATCATAGGCCATTAATCAGTTCAAGGCATATCTCAACCATCCATCTCAATTACTTTTTGTACCTTTGTTTCTTTTTTTTTTTTTAGTACATATTGGTGGAAGAGGGATAAATATCAATTCTCGGGTTTTGTACCTTTGTTTCTCATTCTCTTTTTGGTTATCCTTTGACTTATTAGATATGAAACAATTAAAAAAAAAAAAAAAAAAAAAAAAAAAAAAAAAAAAAAAAAAAAAAAGTTAAAACTTCCCCCCCCAA
>JBBMEF010000002.1:6643726-6672645 GCA_037832685.1 Sicyos baderoa | reverse complement strand
TTGGAGCAAGCTTGTTTTCTTGAACCATGGTTCTCTTTTAGGCTTGAGGTATACAGATCAAAGTAGATATTCATGGGGACAAACTACTCATTTGGATAAGATCTGCACATCTTTTGATTTTGCCTACTCATGAAAACAGTAGAAAAAGTATGGTGAAGGTTGAGTAAATTTGACATCAAGTTTTAAGACTTCATTCTGAAGCATCAAGACTAGACAAGCTTTTGATCAAATCATTACTAGGATTATGAGAAAAAGAAAAGTAGACTGATTATAGTTAGGTAAGATAGGTTTGAACAATCCCAACAAACAAAATACATGGGGAATTTATAAATTTGGTCTTATGATTTTAAAAACTAGAATTTAGTCCATATAGTTTGAAGATGATAAGAATTTAGTCTCTATAATTTTAAAAACTAGAATTTAGTCCTTATGATTTGATAGAATCTAATGATTAGTCTTATCGCTTGTAAGTATTGTGAAACTGTGAATTATGTACGTGAAAATGAGTTATTTATGCTAATTTTTTGTCCAATCAATCACTTAACTCGCATCGTTATCATTGACGCATAAATAAGCAACTTTCACGTACTCAATTCGTTAACGATTAGAAACGATAATAACTATTTTTTAGATTTCATCAAATCATAAGGACTAAATTCTAGTTTTTAAAATCATATAGACCAAATTCTAACTTTCTTGAAACTACAAGGACTAAATTTTAGTTTTTGAAACAATAGAGATTAAAATTTAACTTTTTTCAAACAAGGAACCAAATTTATAATTTACCTAAATAGATGACATAATATGCAAACTGCAGACTTTTGGTGGTGAGGGTAGATTTTATGGTTGAGTTGCACCAATTAGAGTGAATAGCTTTTAAGTAGGGTAGTAACAGAAGATAGATCTTAACATTTTAATAAGAGAAATATTTAGATCATGCCTGGTCATGACCTAAATAATAATGTCCACTAATATTAACCACATGTTACTTTATGTTAAGTCCAAGAAAAAAAAAAAGAGAAATAGTTTGTGGCTCATATTGAGCTACATATGTGGGCATTATGACCTAAATATTTCTTTTTTAATAATGTATTAATTATAGATTTTGATGTTTTGTTGTGATTCAATGTATAATTGTCTATTATTTTAGATCCATTGGATGAAAACTCAAACAAAATCCTGGATGGATGTCATTCCTGTCAAGTACAGAAGACAGCTCCATTGCTCCAAAGAAATACTATACATAAAGTGTACGCCCGGCAAGGTATGGGCATGACCATGTGATCAATTCAAATACTATACAATGGAAATTATTCTGGTTGGTCCGGTGGTCAATAAAAGCAACACTTAGGTATAATGAATTTAATTTATGATAGTCGTTGTTATGATACCTTATGAAATTAACAAAGTATGCATAAACTAGCTCAAATATTCATGTCTATAAATATGGAGACAAAGTAATGATTTGAATTTACGATTATGGAGAAATTTTTCTCATTAACCACTGAAATATCCCTAGATTAACAAAGATAGTCTCTTTTTATTAGACTTTATCTTTTACATGAAATTTGATATAGTTACTTTTATTTATTTTGAAATTCATTGTGAAGATGAAGATTGAACTTTTGAGAAAGGAAGACTAAACTTTTGACCTTATATAAAGTAATACTTGTTAAATCCACAAAACTATGCACATGTGGAGTGGGGTACTTGAAAGTTGAACATTTAACCTTTGAATGAAGAGTATATAAATTTTGAAATGAATGAGTTGTCTTCTAATTGACACTTGAAATATAATTCAATGTACAACCAGTTCAACACTAGCGTCACAGATTCGAACTTGGAATAGTTAATATTTGTAATCACCTTTCTCCAATTTATACTAAAAAAAAAAAAAAAATAGAATTCAATATTTATATCATATGGTTTTATAGCTAGGGTCTTAAGATAAATCATTATTGAGTATAGTCTCGTAATTAAAAGAGTTTTTGTAGAATTAAAAGGTGATTTGATGTTCTTTAATGTTGCTTTTGGGGTGAGTGAACCATTTTCAAGTTACAGTGTTCATAGAATTGAAAATTCAGATTAAAGTTGACTCAGCTGTATAAGGTAAAAGGAATAAATAATTCCCAAGTTGTCACTTTTATAAATCACAACCAACATTAGAAAAAATACAATTCAGCCTCTGCTAATGAATCAACAAATAATTTATTTATATTAGGGGATTAAAGCTAAAGCTAAGTATTTCTATCAAGAAACCCACAAAATTTATTACAATATCCCTCTTTTCCCTAAATCCCATAATTCTATAAATTTCTCCCCTTTCTCAACACTGCATTCTTAAATTACTCTGTTCTTCATCTATGAAAACCCTAACTGATAACTAAAAACCTTGCAAACAAATCCTTTTTTTCCCTTCTTAAATTACAACCTTTAATTCATTACTTTATTTTACCTAAAAAAACCCACACTTTAATCAGCTTCAAATAGTGTTGTTTTTCAGTAGGTCCACTCCTGAGGAAGAAGAAACTCATGGCTTTTGCTTCTCTCCGCCGGCCGGGAATGGCTTAGCCTCTGCTCTGCCAGAATGGCGTCTCTTTGAGCCATTGCAGCTTCTACAAAAACCCAAATTAAAAGCTCATTAGCAAATTACCATTGAATAGATCTCAAGATCTGTGAATAGATTCAACAAGCTCACCGAAGCTCGGTGGAAGGCGGTGATTCGACGTCGTTTGTGGAACAGATCGGTTCAATTTATGTTCGTTCTTCCCTGGAAACAGAGCAATCGAGCCACAATCTGAAGAAGCGAGTAAAATTTGAGATTCTAAGTTCAGATTAGAGGTACCCAGATTTTCAATTCGTTAAAAGATTGGAAAAGTTACCATCTCTTTGGCGAGGTTGAGGTGGGTTTTTGTCGTATCGACGAGGCAAGAAGACGCCGGTGCCGACGCACTCCTTTCTGGGGGCAGATCTGCCGCCGTGGAATGCGGAGGACACGGCCGGAGCACACGGCGGAGAAGGGTTTCTCCGGTGATGAGGAAAATCTACAGGACGAACAACAAATCTCCTGTTTTCATGGTGAAAATCTCCGCCTCGGCAATGGATCTGCTGATTTTCAACGATCACTTGACTACCCCAATTAAAAAAGCTCTCCGGTTTACCAATCGGAAGCTCTGTTCCGAACTGAAACAGAGGTTTAAAAAACAGAGTTAAATAACTTAAAATCCAAAAACAGAGCAAACCAGAGAACAGGAGAGTTCGAACTGGAACCTGATTCAACTTCACCGGTGAAACAAGATTAGAAGAACTTGGAGAAGAACGAACAACCCCATCACTGTGAGTGTTCACTCTCAGCCTCGCAACCTGTTTTGCAGCAGCATGGATAAGTTCCCAAGTGTTGTCACCGCCGCCGAAAGGGGTGGTCGGCGGCGACGGCCCCAGAGACGGGCCGTTAGGGCTGCCGTCGCTCGACACCGAGCTCCAAGTCGACCAACTCCCAAACCCACTGAGAGTAGACTGAGGAGATCCAGCCACAGCCGACTTCGCCTGGAAAAAAAAAAACAGAGTCGCCGGAAAATCAGAAACCCATCATGAAAAATAAAGGAATCAAAGAAAAAAGAAGAGATGGGTACTTGAGATTTGTGGAGAGAAAGAAGCTTGTGAGGATCGCGAAGGGTAGAGTTAGTAAGTCTGTGCGTCAACGCGGCGAGAAAGTCTTCCTCGTCGTCGTCGGAGCCGAGGAGAGAATCGACGGGAGAGTGAACGACGGAGATGGGGTTTTCAGGGAGAGGGTGGTGGTGGGATAAGAAGTGGGGAGGGAGGGAGAAAGTGGAGTGGGAAGCCATGGATTTGAAAGTGAAGGATTGAAGAAGGAAGAGGGGGGGATTGAGATATTTAATAATGGAGAATGTTGAAGGAGAGGGGTTTGGTTTGGTTTTGATTTAAGGTTTCAAAATATAAAGAGAGAGGTTTTCACTTTCATTTCCAAAAAAGTGGAATAATTGAACAGTGGTTGCAGATATTTGTTTTTCATGCAACCTTAACTCCCATCTGTCCATCATCTTCAACTTCTTTTCCTTTTTCTAATTTTTACTTTTATACTCTTTTTCTTCATCCACACCCAAAGATTAGGGTTGTATATAATATGGGTTGGATTAGATTAAGAAAATTGTTGAGACTAACTCAAAGTTTTAGTTACTCAATTATTCAACCCGCCTAATTTTTTTTTGTTAGAGTAATCTAACTCAACTTTATATATTCGAGTTAGTTTGAGTTTTTGGATTGTGTCGATTTCTTTTTTTTCTATAAAATAATTATATTTATATACCTCATAAATATATAAACTATTAAATAAACGATTATGATATTACTTGAACACCTAGATTACATGTTTTATTTATTTCAATTTTTTATTATTATTAATACATGATATTTATCGATTTGTTTTTTTGAGATTACAATAAATGGAGGGTGGGAGAGACTCGAATCTAAGACCTCAAGGTCATTAGGTATGCATTGATATCGATTGAGCTACTACTCGGTTGGCTATTTATCAAAATATATATATATATATATATATATATATATATATATATTAATAATTTATCTTATTAATTAATGTATATTTCCACACATAATACATATGTATGCATATATATTATTCCTTAAGTTCGGGTTGTATAGTCTTAAGTCTGAATTTTTATACACTCCTACAAAAAAGTATTTAAAGTAAGAAGAGTAAGAATAATTACAAACACACATTTGGCCACATATATTTAAATTCTTATTATTAATACTCATTTTTCATAATAGTCTTCCCTTCCTAAAGAACGGACAATTACAAGCTCACGTTTGGCCACATGTATTTAAGCCTATCCATCTCTTATCATCTAGGTAATTTAATTATCCATTCCTCAATAGTTACAAAAGTTAAATCACACAAGTATAAAATCAATGATACTATGCTTTTATTTTATTTGTTTTATTTTTGTTTTCATGAAGAGTTCTTATTCTAAACAAATGTTTAAAAAGAGTTCTTATTCTAAAAATATTATCCTTATATTTGTATGGTTTTCAATTTGATGGGGTATGGGTGTGAAACCCTCGTTTGTTTGTTAAATTTATGGAGGATTTAGAATTAAATATTTACTAATTACTTTTCAAAAAACTACATTCGAACATGTGATTGTAACTACTCAAAATAACTTTTCATTTTTAACCATTCAAAATAATCAAGCAAATATTTCTAACTATTTATTTTTAACAACTTAAAGTAACTAATTTTTAATCATTTCTAACTATCCAAGAATGTATATTTTTTTAATCATTTTTAACTAATCAAAATAACTTTTCATTTTTCATCCACATACAAACAAGCTATTGTTTCTAACTTCTATACAAAAAGAATTACATGTAAATGAGAGTTTTTTGGTACAACTTTTCTATAAAATTCTACCTCCAAATGACTTATTACAAAAATCTTAATTTTTAACTATTTAAAATAATTCATCAAATTAATTTCTCACCCAAATTAAAATCTCCTCTATTGGTCAAATATTGAGCAAAATCAGCCTTTAATTATTCTTCTTTTTGTCACTAATTAAAGTTAGAGACATAATCATTTCAATTATCTATCTGTTCTTCTTCTTCTTCTTTTTTAGTTATTCTTTTTCCCACATAATTTATTTATTTTCCTCTATCAATATATTCCTCAAACAATAAGAATGATTAAGTTCAATAATGAGACATGATTTAGCCGAGAATCCTTATTCATGTTACCACTTTTTATATAGTCACAACAGTATTATAGTTTAATAGTAAGTATATTCATTTTTTCGAGTGAGCTAAAATTTCACCAAACTAAAAATATAGTTATTTCCACAAATAAATTTCAATACACTGGTTATCACAACATAATTAATTATATAATATTTGTATCTATAATTATTAATACATTTTAATATTATATTATAAATATTTATTAATATTATACGATAGTATTCATTAATTTTTTTTTTTTAGATTATAATAATTGAGGGTGAGGGAGACTCGAACTCAAGACCTCTAAGTCAGTAGATGAGTATTGATGTCGGTTGAGCTACTGCTGTGTTGGCAACAATATCACTGAAAGGGTTAGTGACACAATGGTTTCGTTGTTTGGTTTAAACCAGTTCAACACCGACACGAGTTTGAACCCTGAAAGAGTCGGTATTTGTAATCTCCATCTCTCAATTTATACTAAAAAAAAAAACAATATTTTTTTTAAGTCACCGTATTATTTGTTTGTATTATATTATTTACGAGGTAAGCAGAGTTTTCAAGTTCATGCTCAATAGACTATTTTTAGATTATAATTGTTTTCGTTTGACAATTGGAGATCATCCCAATATGCTATGAGAGTATAAATCATTTTCAAATCTGACCTTTGAGAGAAAATTAAACTGTGTCTTTCTTTCACTCTTACAATTGGAGAATGCTTGACAAATTATGATATTTTTAAGGAAACAAAATTAATGAATGATTGATACTCATTTTGTTTTAAAATTAAGCTTCTTCTTTTTTCATCATTCCTCTTTAATATAATTTATTTATTTTTATTTTTTTTGCTAAGTAAAGGCAACAATATATAGGTAAATATTAATAGACTTGAAATATATTAGATAATATAGAGTTTCACCTCAAAACTAATCGACAATAATAGAAAGTAACCAATATTTCTTATAAACATGTTGAAGAATTTTTACATTTCTAATATGAAACAATTGCCACAAGATGTGTATTTCTAACAAAATAAAATTAAACATATAAAATTTCGTCAAAAAGTCCAAACCTATTTTTTCCATCCAACGATTTTGTAATTAGATTCCTATGGAAATGCCCTCACATTTTATAGTTTCTAAGCTACCAAGCAAAATCTCTCATATACATATAAAAGGAAGATGATGAATAAAGAAATTCAATTTCACTGTTAAAAAGAACCTAGTTTAACTGACATTTTCTTTAAAAAAAAAAAGTAAGCTCAATTGACATTTTAGATGTACTAATAACCACCATCGTGATATTAGTTTCTCAACTTCTCTGTACTAAAAAATGATCTAATTTATATAAATAGAATCTAACGATTTTTTAAAGAAAATCAAATGTTTTTTTAACTCAATAATGTTTGGGTGAATATTCACACTTATAACCTCTTAATTATCGATAATAAATAAATTTTGTTCTAATTAAGAAAAAATCAAATGTTCTTTTACTCAATATTATGGACTACTATTCTGGTTGGCTTTGAATTCTGTTTATATTAGACTTTAATTTTTTTTTTTTTTTTTAGACGTTATTTATAACTTTATATTAGACTTGGATGCAAGTGTAAAGCAACAATTTTTTTAAGAAATTTCAGCAGACAAAATTAAGTAATATATAAAATTCAAAGTCAGCAAAAAATAAACCCCAAAACTAAAATAAACACGAAACCATTTAAATCATAAACAACAAAAATATGGTATATCATTAATAATCAAGGTATTAAATATTGATGCACATGAAATGTGAAAATGTCGATGTAAGGAAATATTTACAAATGTCAATAAATGTGACGTAGATGGACATTTTTGAAGTAAAGATAAATAAATAAATAAAAGTTATCTATGATATTTAAATTAACAAATAAACAGTTCATACTTTATAAATAAATTTACCACTAATATTAGGTAATGAAATTGTATATATTATTGGCTAAAAAATGATGGTTGGAATTGATGAGTTGTAAATATTTGTATCATAAAACTTTTAATTGAATTAAAAAATTACCAGTGATTAATATAAAATATCTCATTTAGACGAAAAATTGAATTTGATTGAAGTAGAAATTATATTGAATTTATGAAGGTTTATATTGCTCCATCCAAATGGTAGAATTTAACTCATTCTCGTATGAGTTCAAAACTTTCTATCACAATACACTCTAAAAATTTGAGAGAAAGAAATAAATAAAGTATTAAGGTGAATGCTAACTCAAAAGTATAGTAATAGCTAGTTTTGAATTAAAATGAAAGTTTAAGAATTAAAAGGTAAGAAGTGAATCTATTTAAACTAGAATGTAACATATTAAAATTGTTTAATAAAAAATGTAACAAATTCAAATGAAGGTATTTTAACCTTATTCTATATTAAAATTATTTAATGAGATAAAGATGAAATTATTCCGGGAAATAATCAACGTGTCACATAAAACCCGTGAAATGTTATTTGGAGCGCATTTAATGTTTCCGTCAGATACATAACAGAATCTTCACCGTACAGATTCGGTAGCTTAACTGTCATCAACTACTAGACGCCGTCTATTTTAATTTTAACGCCGTCTAATAACACAATCCTCTCTTATTAGCCGGACTTCAAATCGGTCTATTAACTATAGTTAATAAGTTTCCCGCCAGCCGGAAATAAAATAATACATGATTTGAGTAAAGAAATTAAATGCAGATGTCAGAGAACAGAGCATAATAAGTTTGGTATTTTTGGAAATTATTAGAGACTCCAGCTGGCGACTTGTGGGGCCCTACTCTTTCTTACGTGGTTTGGTCAAACAACCCCCCAAGACTTACTTAAACTTACTATAATATTAAAAAATGAAGTGTCAATTGATGTATGAAAATTGGAAGGTATATTGTAGGTTAAAATATCATTTTGGTTTTTAGACTATGAATGTTATTCTATTTTAGTCCCTAAACTTTCAAAAGTTCAAGATTGGTCCTTAAACTTTGAGAGTTATTCCATTTTAGTCCCTAGAGTTTCAAATGTCCAAGTTTAGTCCTCCAACTTTGAATTAAGTTTAAAAATAATCTCTCATCTAACTTTAGAGTTAACCATGGTTAAATTTTAAATAATTTGTTTTTCTCTCTCTCCTTGAATTCTTTTCTCTCCTCCATTTTTACAATTCACCTTCTAATTGAACTATTTATCATGTTGGGTTGATTTTAGGTCAACTCTTAACCCAACCCAACCCATAAAAATTTCATGATTTTGAACCAAATCCAACCCATTTATGTATTCAATCCAACTCAACCCATCAAATTGGGTTGAGTTTGTTCGGGTTTTTCGGATAGTTGACTAGTAGCCAACACCTTGGATTTAAGACCCCCATGGACCTCTCCTGAACCAGCCTCACCAAAATTCATTGCTGCCAGCAATGTCTAAAAAAAACTTTTGATTTCATACAACGAGAATTAAGGTTCATTGAGCTTAGATAGAAGTTGAAGACAGATCTTTTGACCCAACTCAAGGATCTTAAGGCGGAACTTTCTCTTCTCCGCGTCGCCGAGGTCACTGTCGGCGCTCCCAACAAGCTCTAAAAAATGTAATTTAAGTCGAAGGCGGATTTTTTTTTTTGAAAACAGGGTAGAGAATTCAATTGGGAGGTGAGTTTGTAATATTGGAGGAGAGAGAAGAAAAGTTATTTTTATTTCAAATTTAACCATGGTTAACTTTAAAGTTGGATGAATGACTATTTTTAAACTTAATTTAAAGCTGGAGGACTAAATTTGGATATTTGAAACTTTAAGGACTAAAGTGGAACAACTCTCAAAATCTAGGGACCAATATTAGACTTTTGAAAGTCTAGGGACTTAAATGGAACAACTCTCATAGTGTAGGGACCAAAATGATATTTTAACCTATATTATACAAATCTGAAGGTTGCAATGACTTTATCCATATTCATTTAGTAGTATTATATTTCGAGCCATAAATTCATAAGAAATTAATTTCAAAGTAGATAATCACTATGAATTAAATCAATCAGTTTAAACACTTCAAAAAAAAAAATTGACCATTAAATCACTCTATGATAATTTATATTTTTTTGAAAAACAAACTATTCATTCCAAACCACCAAAAAACGACGAATCCACCTCCAAAATGGAGACAATGTCAGGGGGGAGATTCCCCCTCCAAAACCGAGTCTCCGTCTCAACAGAGAGACAAGGAGACACCCAACAAAAATCAGACAATAAGCCTCTTTTGGCAAAAACATCAGCCACCCTATTACAAAGGCGATTACAATAAGAAACACGATCAATGCCAAGAGAACTAATAAGACACCTAATATCAGCTAACACATTGCTGAATTCAGAAACATCTGGGGAGCCATCAACAATCGCATTAACCACAGAAAACCAAGGAAAAAAATGCCTCCACACACGAACCGCCACTTTGCAATCCTAAATGATATGCAAATTCGTCTCACACCCCTTCTTACACAAGAAGCATCTCACATCAATATCCACCGGCCCCCTCATACTAATATTACTCTCTATGATAATTTATGATAATTTATTCTCTATGATAATTTATATATCATTTAATTTAATTTCTTTCGAATTCCAGCATCCATCTTTGATCACTTGCTTGTTTTCTGTCTCTCTATATAAGAGAATTTCTTTATTTATTTTATAAAATCTATCGAAATTGGTTAACGCGGTTGCCACAAAAAGCAATAATTTAACGATACGTATAAGTGTGACCCATAAAATTAGAAGGTCATATTGGTCAATGATATATCTCACAATAAACCTAATCTTTAAATGTACAAAAAAGGAAAAGAAAATTGAAGTAGTCAAATGAGCCGAAAAAGAAGAAAAGAAGTTGTGAATAATGGTGGGTGGCCAAATTGCAAATCATCGGCTGAAATTACTAAATTGATGTTCTTTTTGTCCCCTTACATGGAATCCAGTTGGGTTAATTTCAATTATATTCAATCACTTGGGAATTATCGTTAAGTCAACGTGGTTGCTTTTGTTTGAGCTTAGCTTCATTTATCAGAAAAGTTAACAATAAACTAATAGTAAAAACAAATTTGGCCTTCATTTTTTAAATTGAATTTAACTATCAATTTATAAAAGTTTCACTTTTTTCTAATTAGCTCGATTTTTTATAAAAAATAAATCTTTTAATGACATTCCGTTATCCAATTATGAGTAGTAGTATTAAGTACAACATTAAAAAGACTTTTTTTGTGACAATCTCTATTAAATTCTTAAAAAAACATATAACGGTTGAGGTGTAAACAAATATCTCACATTAATTAGATAAATAAAAAATTATAAATATATAAGTGATGACAACCATCTCCATTGGTATGAGGTATTTTGGGTGAAATCAAAAGCAAAGCCATGAGGAAGTACGCCCAAAGTGGACAACATCACACCAATGTGAAGATTCGGGTACGATTGCCATCCTTATCAATTGGTATCAGAGTCGTGCCCCAAGCATAACCTTGTCGAGAAATCACCTCGGTGTAGAATAAAGATGTTTGAGCCCGAAAATGAAAATATGTGGTAGCTTTACCAAACTGGCGGTGTACTCTCAGGAAAAAAGGGGTTTGGTTTGGATTGAGCTAAACAAATTGACTAGCGGTGTAATCTCATGAAAAGAAAAGTTAGTCGGATATGATAGTTGTTGCGGAAATCTGGTCTATATGCATCTAGACTGATTGACTATTTGAGGAGAGGCTCGGTCTTTGTTCGAGAGGAGGGTTAAATTCTCAGATGTCGATTCAGAAGTTGAGCACACAAAGATGCTAGGTGGAACTTTGTTCGAGGGGAGGATTGTTAAGATGCAAACAAAGTATCCCACATTGGTTATATGAGAGGATGATCATAGGTATATAAGTGAGGGGATAATCATGGGTATATAAGTGATAGACAACTATCTCTATTAGTGTGAGACCTTTTGTTTGAAACCAAAAGCAAAGTCATAAGGGTGTGTGCTCAAAGTGGACAATATCACACAAATATAGAGATTCAGGTAGAATTGTCATCTTTATCAATAACTATATCATTGAACTTGTAGTATTGAATTAATTTGGTAAATTCATATGGTTGGCACTCTTACTAAATTGTTTGACATAACATCTTTAGGGTGAATTTTAAATTTGGATCAAGTGTTGAATTGTAAATCACATATGTGTTATCATGGTTAAATATTTTAATTATAGTTAATTGTGAGTTGGGTTAGATTAATTTTAAATGCACAAAGAGCACTATTATCTTTTTGATTTGGCTTACTTTGATATTTTTTGTTGAAGTATTTATGAATGAGATTTGATTACTAAAGAATGATGTTCAACATTTTGACATCAAAATTAATCGTGTTTGAATGAGTAATTTCAATACGAATTGTGTTTAGATAAAGTGTTTGAAGGGAAGAATCAAGAATAAGAATGAAGAGAAAAACTTGTCTATTTATCGATATTTTTTTTCTTTTCTTTTAATATTGTTTTGCATTTACAATTTTATTCTTGTGTGGCATAAATAGTATCACATAGTCATATACAATTTTATTGTTTTGCATATACAATTTTTTTCTTTTCTCTAAAATTTTCACATTTCTTCCTATCTTATTCTCTCTTATCCAGATATGCCCTTAAGCTGATCATGTGGGCCCCGTAGATTGATCTCAGCCATTAATTTACTGAAGTCTTACCAACCGTTGATTTGAGTACAAGTTGGAAGCCCACATGTTTTGGAAAAAACCGTTGGATTTGAATATTGGATCAGGTTTGTAACATCATATGATGATCCGAAATTCAACTTTAAAATGAAAAAGAAACCATAGGGACCTCCGAGCAGCTTATTAATTATCAGATCAATGTCGAGATCCCGAGACATTATTAAAAAAAAAAAAAAAAAAATCGAAAAATTGAATATTAAATCTTTAAAAAGCAAATTACACATCATTCAAACCAATTGTTTCCTTTTATGTTTTCTTAGAACAACAATTTCAAATTTCAAAAAAATTGACCATGTACAATACATGATAACAGTTTCTTTTTTTAAAAAGAAAATAGAATAAAATTAGAGACTATTAACTAAAAACCCTTAATTTTGTATATTTGTATAATATAAATGAATCCTACTAAGATAATTAACGGTTTAAAATGTTATTTTTGATCCTAAAATTTGATATATTCTATTTTGTTTATAAATTTTTAAATGCTCAATTTTAATTTATATACTCCAGAAAAACTCAATTCATTTAAAAAGTAAATAGGATTGATTCATAAAATGAAGTTAGAAGTTAATATTAATTTAATAATGTTTATAAGTATGAATGCATTGGTGGCGCGTGTTTATCTGGTTTGATGTCCTGAAATCGATACCTGTAATTCCTTCTCTCATTTTATACTTAAAAAAAATCAAAATCAAATAAATCTAGGATGAAAATGATATTTGAACTAGAATTAGAAAATATTAGGTCGGTATATGGAATTATGAAGGAAAAATATGAAGAAAATGAGAAAAATATTGTTGGTGTGTTCACTTTTGAGATTTGGATGTGATCCACAAGCTTTAGTTTCGGGTGCTTTTACAAATCCCAATAATTCAGCTGTATCGTATTTGTATATTTGATTTAAAATTATGCTGCTTTTTCTTTTTCTTTTTCCTTCCTTCCTTGCTTTATCTTTTCGGTTTTTTAAATGTTTTTTTTTTCCTTTTTTAATTCTAATTTGATTCTTTTGAAAGATTGTTTTCTGGGTTGGCCAGGATCCAGTCTCACTCAGTCACTTAATACCAGCTTTTGTCTGGTACCTGAGTTTAAAATAATTGGTCTTTTCATTCGACAAAAATAGTATAAACACTTATATTATGAATTTGAATTCTTTCCTTCAAATTTATGTTTGATTCAAAAATCATGATCATAGCAACTAATAATGGTGAGCTGTTTAGATTGATGTATTTGGAGGCATAGGACATCAAGGAGACTTTTTTTTTTCTTTTTTAATATTTATTAATTACTTTCCAAAAAAAATATTAGAAATAACTTCTAACTTTTAATCATGTACTTATAATTTACTTAAAATAACTCTTCATTTCTGTTCATTTATTTTTACTACTTATAAAAACTCATTTTTACTATTCATTTTTAATTATTTTTTTAATTAATCAAATTAATTACTTATTTCAAATTCACATACAAATAAGTTATAGTTTCTAACTTATTTTTTTTTAAAAATCACATTCAATTGATTAATCATTCTTTTTTAGTTAGGCAAGCTTACGACTTGCATTGATTTGTAAAAAAAGACTTAAATTGACAAATCTGAAAATTTGGAGCTAAACCCAAATAGGATAAAAATTGATTGTCCTTCTTTTCAAAAAGAAAGAAAAAGAAAAAAAAGATTGTCCTACTTATATTTATTATCTAGTTTGAATAAAAAAATATTATTGCAAAAAAAAAGTTATGGTTTTTAACATAAGATCGTACATTTTCATGAAAAAATAGCAAGTTTCTTCATGGTCACAATCTGGTTAAAAAAAAAAAACAATCATAAAGTATTTGTTGATTTTTATTATGCTTTTTAAGGATTTATGTTTTTAGGTACAAAACTCTCTCTGTATATTACCATAAAGTATTTGTTGATTTTTTTATATGCATAGTCTCTCGACATATCCAACAAATTTTTGTTTGATTGTAAATCAATTCAACACCATCGTCACGAATTCGAATTTTGGAAAGAGTCGGTATTTTAATTCATCTCCTCCAATTTGTACTAAAAAAAAAGATTATTAAAAAAAAAAAAAAAGTTTCTTTACATGACAATTAAAAGAAAATGATTCCCCTGTCTCAAAAAAAAAAAAAAAAATGATTGCCATGGTAACCACTCATTAATTACATCAAATTGACAACGGTTCTAAAAAATAAAATAAAAATTATCCAAACACCCCTATCCAAAAACTACCAAAAATAAACTTCAAAGCTTGAAAATAAGAAAAATCGAGCTTATGTAGATGAAGTATGATGTAATTCTTGAAATGGTAAAGTCTATTTTGATTGTGTATGGTGATAAAGATTGAGAAGCTTAAATTTATCTAAATTATGTTTTAGTAATGTATGAAAATAAGAATAACAAATTCGAGTTCATATATTAATTTGTATTTGGTTTACAATTCATTTGTGATTTTATAGAAATATTTAATTAAGCATGAATATTAAATTAAAAGGATGAGTTTCAAAATCTTAAATTTGCTTACCTAGCTATAAAATTCTGGTATGATCTTAGCTTAAGATAAGCTATATCCCTCTTACAAAGTGTGTTGTCTTCAAACTAAAAAATTTATAATATACAAGCCCAACCATAAGTGAAACCATGCATTAGGGTTTAAAATGGACATATTTGATCATATATAGTTCCAAGAAAAAGGGTCTATTTGTCATATAAAGTTCCACATGCCCATTTTTAGTACATGCCAGACCCATTATATATAAAATATATTTTGAGTATGGGTTACACAAGTTGAGCAAATTAATGAAAAGAAAAGAAAAATGCTTCCTTCCAAGATGGCAATCAGATGTGGTTTGATTAGTTAAAGATGGTTTTAAAATATATAAGATGATAGGTTCAATTTATGGTGGCCACTTACTTAAAAATTAATTTTATACAAATTCTCTTAACATCCAAATGTTATAAGGTCAGACAATATATCTCATGATATTAATCAAGAAGCGCAAAAACTGGCATAATCAATCACAAATGTCAAAAAAAAAAAAAAAAATTATGGGAAATAGCACCAATAATAAAAAAGACTATAGCCACTCAAAATGGGTTCCCAACCCCAAAAATATTCCATATATATCTTAATGAATTAGTGCCTTTGTTGGTCCTCATTTGTTGTTCTTGCCATTTGTATTCCTTAGTGGCTAAATGGGCATAAAAAACAGCCCTTAAAAACAACCCCCAATATATATCCTCTGCCTCCCACTTGCCTCTCTCTATTCCATAATTTGGTGATAGTTTCAACAAATTTGCCAAATAATTCATAGACAAAACCATCCATGCCCATGTGCCTGGATGAACAAGTTCCCTATTTGAGTATATGGCCACTCCAATTTATGATATCAAAATGGGATCAAAATTACACTAAGGCCTTTGTCTTTGATCATGGAATATTGATTAGTGTTTAGCCAAACATGGCATTGTGTGTTTGCATTCAAGCTCAAAGTCCATCCCTACTTATCACCTTGCATTTTCTCTAAATTGAATTGATATAATAAGCAACTCAATTATTGCATAATCATTCCAAACTGATTTTTTTTTAATCAAATACCTAACTTTCTTCTTGATATATATTTTCAAATGCTATAATAATCTAGAATGTGTTCTGAATTTAAAAAAAAAAATCTAGAATATGCTCTTAACTTCAATATTTGTTTTTCTTTTCTCAAGAATTTTATAATTGTATGCTTTGATCCATCGATTTGAAAATATATCAAGTTTAAGTCATATTTTGGACTAAAAACTTATTGTAACTATTTCATTTTTTGTCCATATAAAGACTAAATAAAAATTGCATCCAAAATATTCTAAGCACCTAAAATGATATTTTTCTCTTATTTGTTTATTTTACAATTTAAAAATATATAGACCAAATTCTAACATTCTCAAAATCAAGCAATTTTGTTGTAATTTAACCATAAATACCTTAGTTTAAAAGCCAATTTGACAAATTATTCTTGAAAGAGCAAAGCAGCTCAGGTTGAACAAAAAATATTGCTTCAAAAAAAAAATAATAAAAACAAAACTTCAAATTAAAAAAAAAAAACAAAAATTTATCGAACCTTTTGATAAACCAAAACAACAAAAGGTATAAACATAAGACCTCATCCTTTAACAAAATATTCATTAATCTAAAAAAAGAATCATTAATTTTAGGTAAAATTACTAATTTTGCCTCCTAAACTTTCTAACTTTTTTTGAGGTCCAGTAGACATCTTATTACTATATTCAACATTTAAATAAGTATGAAGTTGGAAAAACCAATTAGATATAATATTGTAAATTTAAAGATCTATCAAACAACTTTGTTTAGATTTTATTTGAAGTTAAAAAGTATAATTGTGAGTAGTTAGCCACAGTGTACATTCAATGACCGAGGTCTTGAATTCAAATTCCCCTATCCCGATTGTTCTAATCTCAAAAGTAAAAAAAAGTTAGAGGCAGGCGTGGTCCGTGGAGACTCGACCCGAATCATGTTCCCATTCCAGACTCGACCTGAGGCAGGCGCGTCTGTCCAACTTTCCGTTCGTTTTGACACCACATACTCGGCACACGCTTTGACCGTGTTGACCACGTGGTTGCGTCTTTCTGAAAGACGCAACGACCCATTTTGAGAATAAAGTTCAAAATGGGCCCTTTTTAGTACTTATGTTGACTTACGCCCCCATATGCCTTTTGCTAGTAGTTAGCCACAGTGTACATTCAATCGTCCGTTTCCATTCCAGCCTATCTTTTTCATAGAGTATATCGAGAAGGTGATTGTGGGAATCACACAACACTCAGAGGCAGGCGTGGTCCGTGGAGACTCGACCCGAATCATGTTCCCTTGCAGCAAAGGATTTGAATGTCATGCAGTTTCTTTCTAGTACTGTCAATCAGGTTGGTATCAAACCAGAACTTGGAACAATAACGATACCGGAACGGTGTTACATTGAGGATCGTTCCATTGGTTACCAATGTGGAGGTGTTATCGTCTTCCTGTCCTCGACGGAACTCATCGTGCATTGTCGAATCTTGCACAGTTATGTGGTCTAAGTACTCTCTAGCAGTAGCCACGATTTGGTTTTTCATAGTCTTGAATGTTCAAGCACTACATGGGCTGTTGAAATGGGTTCAAAACATGACTTATCTGTGCAGTTTTTCTAATACTGTCAAGCAGGATGGTGTAAGACCAGAACTTGCAGTGACGATACTGGAACAGTGTTACATTGAGGATCATCCCATTGGCTACCAATAAGGAGGTGTTATCGCCGTCCCTATTCTCGAAACAAACTCTTCGTTTATTGTCGAATCTCGCACCGTTTTTGTTGTCAAGTACGCTTGCAGTAGCCGCTCATTTGTTTTTTCATAATCTTAATCTTTTCCAATTTTGATGAAACCATTTCCATTTTGTAGTTCTCCCTGTTCTACATGTGAAGCCAATACGCATACACATGCCTGACATGTCTGTCTTCTTCTTGATCTCACGAGCCCTCTTTACGTTCATGGATTATAAAGAAATCGAGACGCATTACCTTTCGAATACAGGAATATACTAAACCAAACTAGACTCATCATATACTGTGTGAACATGGCTATTACTTATTACAATAACAGATAATAAGGATAGATCAAGCTAAAGATAATGAAAAGAGTTCCACTTGCAGAAGAAAGCTACATCAACACTCTTCAGCTTTGAAACACTAACTTTTCAAAATGGACTAACATGAAACAATATGAACCATACAAGCTTCATTCTTTAACCAAAGCCTTGCATACCTCTTCAAACTCTACTTCTTAATTACTATGGTAGTTTCATTTGTAAATGATAATATAAAGTAGATTTTACTGTCAGCAAATTCTGAAACATTATCAAATAACCGAATGACAGTCAACTGGATGATGGGCTATGGAAAGAGCTCATATATTCAGTTTTCCCAAACCCAGATAATGATCCGACGTTTATCAAAATGGAAGAGAACATTCATGAAAAAGGCGATCCGAACGAGTTTCACCAAGGAATAGCCGAAAGGATAGTTTGGTATTACCTATGCAGGTGGGAAATACCATTATGATGGGAGTGTTAGTAATAAAGAGAACCTGAAAAAACATATTGCTAAGTTAGAAATTGGTCTTAACTATCATCATTCTTCTTTGTTCAAGAGTAAATCCATGGAAAGTTGTCATACCCTTCCACCAGT
The DNA here is from genome assembly GCA_037832685.1 of Sicyos baderoa. Lineage (NCBI taxonomy): Eukaryota > Viridiplantae > Streptophyta > Magnoliopsida > Cucurbitales > Cucurbitaceae > Sicyos > Sicyos baderoa. The sequence continues at coordinate 6,653,916 of JBBMEF010000002.1, read as the reverse complement.
TTCCTCTTGAAGCAGAGTTTGGATTGCTTCCAATTGCATCATTGCCTTTCTCTTCTTTCTTAAACTGATAAAGTATTGAGTTCATAGCACCATTAAGTAGCAATCAAGTAATCAACACAATAGTAACACTTCCCAAATCAATACCATTATCAATTCTTTCTATTTCTTCATTAAGATCTCAACAAAAGGCCTTCTTTAATGCAAACACTATAGAAAACTACTAGAAAGATGGCACATGATAACTTTGAAATGCTCACATTATGTTGAGATTCTGAGACTTTGGATCTTGGGGAGTAGTTTTCTTGGCCACCATAAAAGATGGAGGAACTAAAGTCACTTGGTTCCATAGTTTCATTCTGATACATGAAGCTTGCATCTTTCCCATTTGCACCACTAGTTCCATTCATGCCATATACAGAAGCATTATCTAAGAGGAACAAAAGCCAATTTTTACATATATGGAGAAGTTAGTACCATTTGAAAAGCTATTCAACAGTAAAAATCACAAGAGATTACTAAGATAGAAGTAGGCTTCTTATTCTTTGTGAGTGAGTGAGATATGTTCAAAATTTCAAATTCAAATTTTAGAAGATTAAAGAAACCTGGATTCCCAACTTTGCCACCACCAACATCTTGTTTTCTTTCTATCTCCACCACCTAAAACCTGAGAAGAAAAGTTGAATCATGAATGCATGCTTTTAAAAAGACCATGAAAACTCACACAGAACAGAACATGAAAACTCTTGGATTCCCTTTATCACACACTTTCTATCTCCATTAATTGTTTCCAATTTTTAAGCTAACATATCATCAATTCAAAACATGCAAAATCAAAAGGCAAATTTTGAAAGTGACCCAATTCAGGAAATCCCCATCTTGAGAGAGAGAGAGAGAGAGACAGTTGAAAATCAAGTACCAACCAGGGGTGGGAAAATAGAGGAAAAATATCCAGTGGTGGATGTTGAAGAAGCTGAATTCAAGTCCATGGGACCAAGAAGATGATCCAAACTTGAAGATGAAGAGGCAGCCACTTGCTTCTTGTTCTCCATAGTTCTAAAACTTGGAGCTTTCTCTGTGAGCCCACATATACACAAAAAGCAACAAAAAAAAAGAAAGAATTTTATAAGATTTTCCAGTCAGACAAAAAAACAAACAGATTATGTGCATCGAAATGTAGAAAGAGATTAAGCAGACCCACATGAAGATTTCAGACAGTTCAATCATTCAATCTCATTCATAAGCCCCCCAAAAAAGACAGCACAAATCAATGATTCTTCTTCTTCTTCTTCTTCTTCTTCTTTTTCATTGAGCCCAATCCTAATCCATGTTGTGGGTTTACAAAATCCCCTCTTTTTCCCCTATCCTCACAAACTGATCCTTGATGGAAAAAGGGTTGTGGCCATCTTGTTGGATAAGAGGGTTTAGAGCAACTTGAATTATTCCCCACATTTCATCAGCAAATATTCTGAGAATTTGGAGAAAAAGTATAAGATTTTGTGCAGGAACTTGCCATTGGGGCTATGAATTATTGTTTTTGAGAGTTGTGCCAAATTGTTTGAGGATTTGTGATCGGATGAACATGAAAAGATTCAGATTCTAAGTTCTAAAGGCAAATATATTGCAAGCTAAAATATTATCAAACCACAAGAAGAACCAACTATTTTCGAGAAATTTGGGGTCTTCCCTATCGTTTTAGCTCTAAATCAAAAATAGCTTCCAAAAACTTTTTTACTTTTAAAATCTAAGTTTATCACAACGGTCTTATTATTGTTTTTTCTTACTTGAATATCTACATTTCTATTTATATTCGTAGAAATTAAAGCAAAATTTAACATTTGGTGTTTGCCAATTTTTGTTTGAGAATAACTGCAAAGAAAATGGTGAAGAGTCATGGGTGAATTGGTAACTGTCATGAGTTTAATGGATAACTGTCATAGGCAAAATGGTAATAATCATGGACTAATGTGGTAACAGTCATGGGAGATTGACCACCTCCCAAATCTTAAAATTCTTATTGTTATTATTTAGGAAATTTGTTGGAGATAACAAAGTCTATTTTAATTATAGTAATTTTAAAAATTATTTTATACATAATTTTATTATTTCCAATCATGTCAACTTCATTTAAGTCGTCAGTTTAACGAGATTAAATCAACTCTTTCCTTGTTTAATTTTTTGTTCATGAAAATATCTTATTATTAAATTATATATCATATCATATGTGCTATGCTTTTATCGGCCATTAATATTATAGAAATACTCAAAAAATTAATACCAAACCAAAGTAAAAATAACTTTACTAATATATCAAATATATTAATAATTAAGAGATTTACCAATCTTTTAATATATATTGGAAACCCTACATAAAAGAGACTATCGGTTAATCGATATTGAGCTGAATTACGAGCAAACAATAAAAATTACTGGTCTTAAATTGTATGGTATGCATTCAACCGGCACACCATATTTCATTACCACTTACCACTATAATGTACAAAAAGGAAAAAGAAAAAAGAATATTCCAATATAAACGAATCACATATTCCAGTGCGAGCAAGTATCCACTGCATCCAATTCCATTTTAACTCACATCACAACCCGATGACACGATACAAACGCCCGCACGGGATTACAGATTCAATGAATCATAAGGCGGTTAAGCAAAAACGGAGTCGTTTTACAATTGCGTTTCAACACAAAACGACGACGTATCCGTCCCCTTCACATCATTCATCTTCTTCCTTTTCTCTGTCGTCAATTCAACGCAGAGAGTTTCAAAACCTAGAACAGGACAAACAAGCGAGGTTTATGGCTTTGGCGGCAACTTCGAGTTCTTGGAAACCAGCTCTTTCTTCTGATTTCGGATTCTGATCCATGCGATTTAGAGAATTTGTAGCGGATTTGGGGATTTTGTCGAGAGAGGCGAGGGTTAGGGTTTAGTTTTGAGATGCAAACGGAGGCTAGGGTTGGCGTCATGATGGAAGGAGGGCAGAGAGCTCTCGGTTCTGCTCATGGAGGGGTTGTTTCTGTTGCGCCCAAGAAGCAACCGTCGCTTCAGAAATCGCAGATTGGCACCGTGTCGCAGCTTCTTTCTGGCGGCGTTGCCGGTGCGTTTAGTAAGACCTGCACCGCGCCACTCGCCCGCCTTACCATTCTCTTTCAGGTTTCTTTGCTTTGTTTTCTGTTGCTTCTTTGTGGATTTCTTCACGTTTTTTCCCCCTAATTTCTGTCCTGGCGGTGGTTTGTTCTGTTATCTCCATTTTGTGATGTGGGTTATTGTCGGTGTGAAGTTTGGCTTTTGACATATGGGAATTCTTGATGATACTTTTTTTTTTCAAACCCGGAAATTGGAGCTTCACTCCACTATAGTCGGGTTATCTGTTTTGTGAATTGGGTTACTCTCGGTGTGAAATTAGGCTTTTGACTTGTGGGAATTCTTGATGATCACTATTTTTTTAAAAAAATTGGAAATTGGAGGTTTGCTCCATTGTACCCGGGGTATTCGTGACCGTCCAAGGTCTAGACCCGAAAGACAACAGATTTTATAATTAATCTCACTTATAGGGCTAGAAAGTTCCTAGCCTCAACCTTTGGCTGCCTCTTGGGGACATACTGTTTTTATCACTCTCAAGTTTTTTCTCTTTCCCAAACAGTTTGGATTTGTACTGGAGTCATTCAAATTGACGACTTTTGCATTATAACCAATTGAAGTGAAAAAACTGTACTTTGGTAACATAGGTTGAAAGATTTCATTTTCAAGCATTAATATTTGATGATGAGAATAGGAATATATGATCACAATGTAAAGGTATTTGAAAAACCATTTTGCATGTGAATAATAGAACATTTATGATCTGATTTTCATTTTTTTTGTAGTGTTTTTATAGTGTGTGCTTATTGTTTCCTTTTTCTGTGGCATGGCACAATTCGGAAATTCAACCTTTTCTATCAACATGTTTTGATAATCTGTACTATTTTTATTTGATTATACTAGGAGATGGAGGATCGTGGTTTTTCGATTTTTATACTTTGCTTGTAATTTCTATGAACTCTTAAATTAGAATGCCAAATATTTTATTCTTTTTTGTTCTCTATTACTAATTTCCGATATGTTTTTCATATTTCAAAATAAAATACAAAGCAGGTCATTGTAATAAACATGTCCTTAACTGTGTCTGTGTCCTGATTTCTTAAAAACTGGTATATTGGCCTGTCAAATAGTGTCTCTGTTGACATTTTGGGTTGCAGACTTTCTGTGTAGTGGCTAATGAGTTTATGTGACTTTTGCAATTTATTCTTCATTGATGGATGCATAATTGCATTGTTAATTGTTACCATATCAGATTCAAGGGATGCACTCTGACGTAGTTTTACTGAAGAACGCCAGTATATGGCACGAGGCTTCACGAATTGTTCGTGAGGAAGGAATAAGAGCTTTCTGGAAAGGGAATCTTGTTACAATTGCTCATCGTTTACCTTATTCTTCTATCAATTTTTATGCATATGAACACTACAAAAAGGTTGGTGTATCTTTTATTGATATCATCACAGTGTTTTATATCTAAAGCCATTTTTTATCAGTTGCATCGAGCTTAATTAATTGTTTATATGCCATGTAGTTACTGCACATGGTCCCATGTCTTGAACGTCGTAGGGATCACATGAGTGCAGACCTTTTAGTTCACTTCCTGGGTGGTGGCTTGGCAGGGATTACAGCTGCATCAACTACTTACCCACTAGACCTCGTAAGGACTCGCCTTGCTGCTCAGGTGAGATCATTTGATTGGCAAGTTCTTATAATCAACTGTTTGTTACTACTAACTTTACTGCCTTGTATGGTGGTTAACCTAAACCAGTGGTTTTGATGAGTTTTTAGACAAGACTGATTTTAAGATTCCATGGGCTTGGCAGTGGGCAGCTTTCTGATTTCATCTTATTAGACACTTGACATGCTCATCATTTGGGATGGCATATGTGGTCTTATATACTCATAGCTAATCTTATTTGACTTGATCATCTTTTATTTAAGCTGTCTTATGAATTCGTCAACATAACATTAGATCATGTGTTAGCTTCAGCACTTGTTTTTGCATTAACCTTATAGATGTACGCTTTGCAGACGAACGTGATTTATTATGAAGGTATTTGGCATACTTTGCGAACAATCTGTAGAGATGAGGGTTTTCTAGGTCTTTACAAGGGACTTGGAGCAACAATACTGGTATGTGTTTTATTACTTTTGAGTTTTATACTAGGAACACATTTTGAAAACATAGCTAAAAAAATTCGTTCTTCCATGCAGGGTGTTGGTCCCAGCATAGCTATCAGCTTTTCAGTGTATGAAAGCTTGAGGTCTTTCTGGCAGTCTCGAAGGTTAGGATTTTAAAAATAATTAATCAGTTATATGTTGGATTTGGTGCAAACTGATCGGAGTTGTTTACATGTGCTTCTTCAATTAGTCCTAAAATGTTGTTTAAAATATATTTCAGGCCTCATGATTCTACTGTTTTGGTTAGTCTGACCTGTGGCAGTTTATCAGGAATTGCATCCTCTACAGGTGAGTGATCTCTGATAGGTAAATTTTCAGAGAATCAAAATGTGGTTGTTCTTTCTATATGTTATTGTTCTTGCAGTATTTATCTAAGTATTTTATGAATGTGAGTAGTTTCTTGGATTAGAAAATTTTTCTTCTTGTAAATCCCTGTCCGGTTTATTGAATTATTTCCTTATACATGCTGCATTCCCGTCAACTAACCTACTTATTGTGATGCTAATCATCGCACTGGAGCTAGCTAAGTTTCAATTCAACTGCTTTCATTGTTTTGTTAAAAAATGTCAGTGCAAAAAAGAGGTTAATACATATAGCTGTTTGCCATGCTTTTGATGCAGAGAAACAGGCTGTGGTGCAGGCTCTGCACCAAAGTATTTAACCAGACTGACCCTAGAGACAGAGACCAGACTGGGAGTTGTATTTTGTATGGCATTATGAAAAAATTTAGTAAGGAAGTTGATTAAAAAAAATCCAAATCCATATTATCACCGTAAGTTTTTTAATGTCAACTTATGAAAATGTGCATAAAATTGGCTTTAGTAGAAGTCTCCTTGAGGATTGCAGTGCGGTATAATGGAGTCCGGCACTATTAATCATATACATATTGCATATACTAGAATATCATTATATACATATTGCATATACTAGAATATCATTATATACATATTGCATATACTAGAATATCATTTTCAGGTGTGAGAGCGTGCCCATCTGGTATGAATCTCACTCGGGCTCTCTTTTACATTTGTTCCACGGATTTGTCAATCCTTTTAGCTTCAGTAGTACATCTTTTTCGCTTTGAGGACTTTGTCATTAACATGTGTTTTTGAGTTCCGATTAGGCTAGTTTTTACATGAGTTATCTAGGGGCAACCTAGATTACTACCAGCAATGCATGATTGCATTTTGCGCCACTTCTAATTTGAAACTAACTTGGTTGATTATTGTTCAATGCTCTGTGTGTTAGTATGTTTGAAGCATAAGACTTGTTAAATTGAGCATTCAAAATATTAAATATGTTGTGCTATAGAGATTAAAATGACATACATCTTGGGAATTTCTAAGTACTTGCCTTTCATGTTTGCTTTCTGTGATACTTACTGGAATGCAATCACCTATTGCAACAAATTTAATCTTTACCTATGAAGTGAAATTGAAGGTCGTCTCTATTTGCTATACTGTACACCATTTATATTATGTTACACACTATAATTTGCAGCGACCTTCCCCCTGGATCTCGTGAGGAGGCGGAAGCAGTTGGAAGGAGTCGGTGGCCGAGCACGGGTGTACAATACAGGCCTTCTCGGCATATTCAAGCACATATTGAGGACGGAAGGCTTCCGTGGTTTCTACCGAGGGATTTTACCGGAATACTACAAGGTCGTGCCTGGGGTAGGCATTTGCTTCATGACCTATGAAACGTTGAAGAGCCTATTAGCAGCAGATACAAAAGCCAGATTGTAGTTGCATCGATTTGAAGAAAACCTTTTGCTGCTATGGATGGAAATGGGATTTTGTGGCAAATAACAAAGCGAATTTGTTGGTGGGAATCCTCATAGTTTAGTCCTTGGGATTGTATGATATAACATTTTTCCATGTATAGATATCAGGTTCTTCTGTGGTTCACAAAATATACAATATACCAAAAAAAAAAAAAAAAAGAAATCAGGTTTTTTTTCTTCTTGGAAAATTGGGTTGCATTACCACAGTGAGAGGTAGTTTTATTGTTTTGTTTACTTGACCTTGAAGATGAGCAAATAATTTGAAAATTGAATCATTTCCTCTTCTGGTTTTACTTTCCTTGACCTGATTGATCAATTATTATGCATTTGTTAACTTATATCTTCATAGGATTGTTCTGTCATGATGCAAATCTTTTTTAACTGATCTCTTGGTCAAGGCATGTAACTCAACAGATGTTGATTAAATTGAATAATTTATAATAAAAATTGGTGATAAGGACTAATCGACCTCTTAAACAATCTAAGGACTGAAATGAAATCTATCAAAGAATGGCATATTATGAGTCAAGCTTTCGAAGAATTAGCATAATGAGTACAAAAGTGACGAATAAAATTGAAAACATCAATATCTTTTTTGAAACTAATATTCTTGATCATATGTAGGAGAGAATTCTTCACCTTCGAGAAATTGTTGAAAATGAAAAAATATGGAATGGGACCACATAATCATTGGATACATATTTTAAAATCTGCCCATCTCATAAATTTCTATCACCTCCGAAAATTTGTGATGAAAATATTTGGGATGAAAGAGTTTTAAGAGTTTAAAATATTTGTGATGAAAGAGTCTAGCGTCACGGATTCGAACCTAGAAGAGTCGATATTGTAATCCCCTCCCCCAATTCGTACTCAAAAAAAATAAAATAATTAACGTATCTACGATTATTTCAAGGTCTGAATTCGTTAAATTTATGATTTCAAACTTGAAACCTTAAAAAGAACTTACCTTAAATTTTAGAAATTTCGAACCTCCTTGGGAGTGAAAATTTATTTTTTGTTATTATTTCCATTTTTAAATTCTCTTATCCTATTGTACATATATACGCATTCCTGTTTAAGTATTTCCATTCTTCTGGACATATTTTTTAAGAAGAAAGAAAAAAAAAAAGAAAAAAAAGGGAACAACTCTCATTTGTTTAACCTTTTGGCTTTTCCTTCATACATCTCCATCACTTTTGTTCCTTTGTTTCCATTCTCTTTTTGGTTATCCTTTTGTTTGTTTGTTTCTTTTTCCAATTCCCAGAGATATGAAACCATAGACAAGAACAGCAGCTACATTGAACAAAGAAAAGAAAGAAAAAGAAGAAAAAAAGCTAAGGAGTTGACACTTTTAACCAAGTTAGAAGAAGAAATACATGTTATTCGAAAAGAGACTGCTTTTGAACCAGAGACTGCCTAAACCAGAGGGAGAAGAAAAAGTTCCAACTCTCTATATTAAGCTCAATCTGGTAACAGAAATAATGTCTCCCCACATCAAACACCGTCCAGAAGACATGTTTTTATTACACAGGGAAACTTCCGGTCATGCGTATATGGTCGAGCGTCCGGCGCAACCCATATTTATTCACTGCAGCATTAGCAGTTCTGAAACCATCCCCATAAGCTGTCGAGGCGTCATTCGCTATTTGGTGCATGAAAAACTCACCCAGTTTATTTTCTGCAGAAGATCTACCTCCTTTCTTTGATGACGAAGAGTAGTAGGATGAGGAAGAGGAAGAGGATGAGGATGCAGCTGATGTTGAAGGTCCCGATCTAAACCCCGGCATTACTTCTGATTCGAGCCACATGTAGGAAAGCACTTGGCAGATACCTTCTTCTACCTCCGGGTTAAGGTTGCGATATCCTAGCATAATTTCCAATTGTATCAGTATTCAAGGTAATCAATGGATCAACAGATTCATAAAAACAGAAAGGGAAGAAGATGGAGCTTCACCTTTCAGCCGTAACCACCCGTGCATCAACTCGTGGGCTAGAATTGCACCTGTTAGTAATCTGTAAAAGCTAAGAGTATAAAGATGGTGGATAGCAAAAACCCAACCAAAGAATTACCAAGGGAAAAAAATGCAAGTTGATCTTCTTAGAAAGCTCAGATATCATGAACATTAAAACCGGTTATAAGTACTTCCAATGTATAATTCATCTTCCCATTTAAGACATAATCATATAAATTTTAGAATCATCAACAAATGTCTCAAGATTATAAAGATCAAGAATGGCTACCTCGGGAGACCATAAAGAACAAGAATGGCTGTAACTTCGCATCTACGGATCAGCTTTTGCGGTTGAGTTCTCATTCCTACGAGGCGATGCCCTCCAATTTTTGGCCTCTTGAGGATCTGAACATGATTAACAAGAGCAAGTTCAATACCTATAAAACCCCCCATTGCTACTCTACAATTTCTCAACTCTACAAAAACTTACACTGGTTACAGTCTGCTCTTCAGAAAGGCATAATCCTCTAGTCTCGGGCATGTGATGGAAGCCCTATAGATAATAAGTACTAATTATAAAAATTGCTTTATAGTTTTTAGACAAAAAGGAGAGTAAAAGATGGTTCTTTACATGCTTCTCCCCAACAATAGCTTCATTTAGAGCCTGTCTTTCCACTAGAAGCATGGGAATTTGCTGATCTATTCTCATGTTCATTCCTTCGTAATAGTCTCGGATGGAGTGGTAGAGCGGTTGGCAGTCTCCCGTGTCCATGATAGCCGACTCCATGCATTCTAGGCATAGGCTCCGTCCGTCTCCCAAAGAAATGTATCTTGCATTCCAAGACTGTAAAATCATATGGAATCGAAGTTAGTACTAGAGAGAGAAACCACATCCTTGTCTAAGCTCGGTATGGAGGAAAAACTAATGATTTGGGAATACCTCCAAACGTTCACAGCTACAACAACGAGCTGTGTTGTCATGTTCATGTGATGGACAATACTTCTGAGTCCAAAAGGGATGGCACCTATACTCAATCAAGCCGGCTCGATTTGTAGGGATCTGAAAAGGAGTCAGGAAGATCTATATAATCGATTGACATAGGAAATTTTTTTTTTTGATAAGAAACAGAGACCAATTCATTGATAAATGAAAAGATTACAAAAATAGTTTAATAATTACAAA
>JBBMEF010000002.1:6622779-6643652 GCA_037832685.1 Sicyos baderoa | reverse complement strand
GCAGACTTCACACTTTGGATGGGTCAGCTCTTTGAAACAAGACTTGTGATATGGATCTTTCCCAGACAATGAAAACTTGAATCAACAGAGAAATAAAAAACTGGTGAGAAACTACAAAATATAGATGCCCAGCATTGTTAATTTTTGCATGTAGCCTTGAACTTGAATAAGAAGGATAAAGAACAGAGGTGGGAAGCATAATTAAGGGAACACAGTTAGGATCTTGTGACCAAAGGGAGGAAAGAATATTAGAATACCTCGTGCTCGGTAATAGGATAACCGCAAGAACGACAACAAAAGCAACCGGGATGGAAGTAGGTGCCCATGCATCCCAAATAATTTCCATGGCCGATAGCACGATTGCAGCCGCCACAATACCTGCGACTGTAAGGCATGATTATGCATATATCAGTTAAACCATTAGAAAGAGGTCATTATATGAACAAACCCCAAATCCTACTTTTGAAACAGAAATTTGTTGTCTAGTTAAGCTTAAGTCAAACACCAGCGAGTCGATTGAATAAGACTCATTTGCTAATACGATACAGATGAATAAGATAACATAATACCTATAATCACCAGGGTGGAACTGAGGAGGGGCAAGAGAAGGACAAGGAGATAAATTCATCTTGTCCTGCAGTTCTCTAGCAATTGCTTCATCATTTTCTGTACGCCAACGATACCCTGACAAACAGAAAGACTAATGAATCAATCTTAATGATTCCTTTTAAAAAGAAGAGTTAAAGAGCGAAATGTTTAGAATCCAAGTTCAGGTTAGGGGGTCATACGATTTCGCCTTTTCAAATCTTCGGCTAAGGAGAGTGCAATCGCATGATCTAATTCTTCTTTATCCTTCTGAGCTCTAGAAGGATCGTCCTGTTCAATTAACAATTTAATTCAACCGAGTAGTTAACATGTAGTAAACAGAATTGCTTAAACATGCTTCCTTGGCTACTTAAAACACAATCACATAAAGAAAATCATGGTTCAAAGATGGTTCAGAGCAATCTGTTACAAAAAATGAATGAACATGCCATTGATTGATTAAAAAATCAACTTGGTTTCTGTTGAAGTCAATACAGACCAAATAAAACATTTTTTAACCAACAAACTTATGTGACTATGATTGCCAACAACAACAAACAACAACAAACAACAACAACTTTAGTTCTTTCCAAAAGGCAAAAGAAGAAAAGAAAAGGCTTCAAGTGAGCTATATGCATAAAGAGAAAACAAAGTATTGCCCCAAAATCACACAAAAAGTGAAAAAGTCAAACCAACATCAGCCAAGCTGAATATCTCAATGAATCAAACTCAAAAAGGGGGGGAAGAGTTCACCGTCGATCTCGCCGGAGCTCGCCGGAACATATTTTCCTGATCTCCAAGAAGCTGCTGCGGGTAGCGGGCGCCACCGCCGCCGCTGCCTCCTCCTCCTCCCCTGTTGGGTCCGGGCCTGAAAATCTTGCTCAACCATTTCATCCACCCAGTTTTTTTCTCTGCATAAGAGGAACAAAAACCCCCTTGTCGTCAAAAAAAAGAAAAAAAAAGGAAACCCAAATCCGAAATCCGAAAAAGGGTTGGGGGAAATACCAGAAATGCAGGGGTGGGAGAGATGATTGGGAGGAGCCATAAAAGGGGTTTGGAGGAAAAGGGGTTGAGAAATAGAAAAGGACAGAGATGGGGAAATAAGGGGTTGGAGGAAGAAGAATGAGTTGGAAAGGGAGGCATCGTTAAAAAAGCAGGGGAAAGAGAAGAAGAAGAAGAGAATCTGAAAGAGGGAAAGGAAGTGATTACAGATTCTTGGCTTGGGAAAGCGATGAAGAAAGAAAAGTAGGGCCGAGAGAATCTCTGCTGAGGCGGAGATCGATAAAAGCAACGGTGGAACAACAACGCCTCACAGAATCAGAGTGTGCGAGCCAGCGCCCAACATTTACAGAGAAAGATTGAGATTGAAGATGGGTTTTCCGCACTTTTGATTGGAACTTGAACCAATTTTGTTTTGATTTTGGTTTTTGGTTTTTGGTTTTTGGTTTTCCCCAATAACAGCTTGAATTTGAATTCATATTTGCCTTTTTGCATCGTGAGAACACAGAATTGGTTGACATGCTTTGAGGATATTCTTCCAATTTCTTCCCTTTTCCATTACCCATCTTCCCTTCTTTTCCCCTTCACCAAACTCAGGGTTTCTTTTTTGGGGTTATAAATGTAATTATAAGAAAAATAAAATAATGAATATGATGTTAGTAAAAAATAGTGATGTGATATATGAAAAGTTATTGGATAGAGAATAAAGTAATAAGGAGGAGAATGAAAAAAATGATTTTTGGAAAATGTGAGTATGAGGTAATGATTCCATGTGGCTCAAACACGCGGAATCATCCTCATTTTATTCTCCCACTTATTCTTTGTGGCCCAAACATCCTAGAATAAAAATGAAGAGGAAAATAAGAAAGATAATAATTATGAGGAATAATTATTTGTGTTTGAAGGAAGGTAAGGTAATGAATAATGATGATGAAGATAATAATTATTTATATTTAAAAAATATAATAATTATGAGAAAATGCAACTAAATTGATTAAATGTTATCATCGAACTGATTGAAGAGTATTATAAAAACTAATTAAAAGTTGTCCGAGGAAACTAATTAAAGCTTAGACATTTTGTTCATTTGAGTAGATCTCTCCATTTTTCATATACATACATAAATATTTTTAAACGTGTTATTGATGGTTTTCTCTCGTACTTTTGCGAATACATATAAAATTTCCTAAATAAACTGTCCAAGTGTGTCGTTTAAAAGTTTTTTTTTTCTTTGAAAAAACAAAGCATTTTCTTTATTGTTTTTTTTTTTTTTTTTTAATTTTATCGAATTCACAAATTCTTTTTGTTGTAAGGTAAATAAAATGGTTATTAACTAACAAAATATAAAGGGTCAGTTTGACATAAGAGAAAATGAGAAGGTTATATTCATTTTTATTGTTTGTACCATGGACTTCCATAAATTCACACAACTCCTATTCAACTCCACCGTGAGCCTCACATTTTATTTAAATATTAAAAAACTACTTAATATCTATCTTTTTGTTTAAATAAAAATTTCAATAATTATCATTCCATCACATCTAACCTAACTTTATTATTAAAAAACTATTAAATATCTATTTTTTTATTTAAATAAAAACTTCAACTATTCTCTTCATCAAATATAACCTTATTATTACTTTTCTTTTTTTTTTCCCTTCTTCTAAATATAAATTTATTCTCACTTATTTTCTCTTCATATCCTATTCCAATCCAACTCAATCCATTTTTTTGAAAGCCAAACATGTCTAAAAAGTTAAAGTGTTTGAATCTTTCGCCGTTAATTCAAAAAAATAAAATAAATGAAGTGCTAACAAAATATCCTCTTTTTCTAGTCACAAGGAAAAATAAATGGTTCAAAAAATGGTGTAAATTTCTGTAGTTTAAAAAAAAGTTTTTTAATAAAACAATATTTGAAGATGGTTTTGAATAGAAATGTATGGTGGGGAGAGAAAGATCAATTAAGGAGAGAGAAAGAGATGGTAGAGCTAAGATATAAAATATTATATTTTTAATCTTTAAGTTAACATTAAACTAACTTTAGAAACTATTTCTAAGTTTTATTAATAATAGAGATTAAAATTAAACTTTTCAAAAGTTAGAGACTAAATTTAAACAAAATTCAATTTTTTTTTTTTGAATTCCACAAAACTCAAAGTTAAGATTAAATTAGACAAAATCTAAAAATTAGGAATTAAAATTAATTTTTTGAAATTCTAAAGATCAAAATAGAACTAAATTTATAGTTGAAGGACGATGTTAAGTTGCCTCCTAGAAATTGAGATTCAAAAATGAAATTTCTTAATTTTTTTTTTTTTTTTGATAAAAGTAATATTTTAATTGTTATATGATATATTTGAATGAGTTGTCAAATTTCCATAATCTTACCGCTAGAATTTTAGTATTTCATGAAACATATCAATCAACAACCAAAAAATTGTCAGATTTTTCATGGCTTGTAAAGAAGCTTCCCTGTCACTTTCAGCACAATATCTACAAAATTGCAACTTATGAGTTTGAGGAAACCAAAATCTTTTTCCTCTCTTTGCATCTTCATCTGCCACATTTAAACAAACTTACCTTTTTTTTTTTTTTCTCTCGAAATTCTAAAGAAAAAACAATTGTTTTAAAACATTTGTAGCTTAAAAAATGATTGCATAGAATGATGTTAAAAAATATGGATTTTTTGTTTAATATTCTAATTATTTGTCGTCTAAAGCTTAAAAAAAAAATGTCAATATGTACTAAAAAAAAAAAAATGTTTGTAATTTATTTAAAATTTGTGAGAATTTTCAAACAAGTAGCTTAGTCCAAATCATTAATGTATATAAAATTGAGCAAAAAGAAAAGAAAAGAAAGAAACTTTGATTTTTTTTTTTTTTTTTTTTTGAGTAAAGAAAGAAACTTTGATTAAACAAACTAAAGGGTTTGTGTGTTTCTAAAAAAAGGGTTTGCTTACATCTGGTGGACAACCAAAAAAGCTGATAAATTCACAAAAAAGAAATTTAAATTACTGTAGCAAATTAGCTGTTTGTTTTTTTAAAAAATTATATATAAAATTTTAATAGGTTTTATGCTCCATGTGATGTGGGTTTTATGTTCATGTTCATCTACTTTGAGTCTTTGGTAATTAACTGTGGGCTTTTCCAAAGTGGTTTATTTAATAAACTAGAAGCTAAATTCTTCTCCTTTTATTATTTCAGATAAAGGGTAATGTTTTTTTTTTTACTCTAGGGAATATATATTTGAAGGGTTGATTTTAAAAGTTGATTATTAAAAAAAAAACAATAAAGTTTTATGTTCTAAAAAAAGTTGTCAAAGTGGTTGGTTTTTAGCCATCACTTTAATTTCTTTAAAATAATTGAATTCTCCAATCCTTGCACCAACTTGCAAATAATGATTTAATGATTATGAAAATCTTCACAAAGCAACTGATAACAATTCTTAAAAATATTAATTTTGAAACCAAAATATTAATTAAAAAAAAAAATCTCCCCAATGTTCTTTTTCTGTTTGATGACTTCCAGATGGGTAAATTAAATCTATGGCAGTATTCCCTGTATCACAACACAGATTTTGCAGCAGGAATCCACTTTAATCTTCAAGTTATTTAAACCTATATATACTTCATCACATGCTTCTATGATTCTTTTGTACATTGCTAGCTAGCTTTATTTAATTTAATTTATCAAATAGAGGGAGAGAGAGTGAGAGATAAACATGTTATGAATAATGAAATTGGATTTGTTAGTTTGTTATATATATATATATATGATTGACCAAAAGCATCTCTCTAAAGCTAAAAAGAACAGTAGATCGATCGATATTAGTGTATATCCATGGTTATGAGTTCTAATCCTCTCACCCCCTTTGTTGTCAATCTATAAAAAAAAAAAAAAAAAACTCTCTAAAATTAAACCCTATTTGAAAAACAAAGCTAAATTTATTCCAAATATATGGAATTTTTTTTTTAGTATAAGTTGAGATTACAAATACCTATTTCTCGGATCGAACCCGTGACCATGTTGTTGAACTGAATTTCCATCCAGCAATGAAACTATGAGGCCATCGACTTTTTCGATATATATATGGAATATTTTTGTGTAGGCTAAATTTAGTACTTATCACATATTTGAAGTTCATAATATTTTAAAGTCATGTGTACCATCATCGTTTTTTTACGGCTCAACAATCACATTAGTATTTTTGTTGTTTGCCTTAAACGATATTAATTAACATTATTTGAATAAATATTAAAACTCAAATTAGTTGATAGGCATTTTGGATATAATTAAACTTTTTGACAACTTCCAAAGTCAAAACCCTACTTTTAGGTTGTATAGAATATATGCATATAGAACAAAACACAACCATAAAAGTAATTCTCTCCTTCCACTATAATATCCTATTAACAAGGGATCTAATCTCCTCTAAATAAACTAAAACCAAACAAAAATAAGAGACCAAAATAATAAAGGCCTCAAATTTCCATTTATAGGTTAAAAAAAGAAGTTATTAACCCATTTTCATAGGCATTTATTCTTAATTTAGAGCTGAAGAAAACAAAGCAAATTAAAGGCCATATTGATTATAAAAAAAATTATTCTTTTGCTTTTGGATTTGATTTTTATTTCTATGATGATTTAATAGGACGGTGTGAAAAGCATCTAGGCGTTTTTAGAGGTTCTTCTTTGTAATTCATTTATTTATTTATTTATTTCTGCAAATTAAAGAGATAATATATATTATCAGTTCTTCACTTTTTCTTCTTCATCTTCTAAAAGACACTGTTTTGCTGAGTCAAGACCACATGTTACAACAGCTCCCTTTTAAGATTCTCAAGCTCATGTAACATAGATTTTTAACCAAACATGTTTTGTTTTGGGGATTTGTTATGTATAACAAAAATTAGCTAAAAAAATGCATTTATACCACAAAACTGAGAATAATTGCATATATACCAAAATTTGAGTGATTGAACTTAATCAGTTAAGCTCAATCACTTAACAGTTCAATCACTAGTTATTAATTGAGTTCGATTGATTTTAATCACTCAGAATTTTGGTATAAACGAATTTTTAATAAAAATGTGGTATAATTTTAATAGAAGGTTGGTAAACATAACAAATTATTTTTATTTTTCTTTTTTGTCAACTTGAAGTTCAAATGTGTCAACTTTTTCCCATGTTGGTGAGTAAAAAGTACCCATTTGATCATTTTGCTTTTGTAGTTTTCAATCAATATATGATTTCTTGGATTAGGCTGGCCTGTTAAGATATAATGCTTTTCGTCTTTTTTAAAGTTGTGGTAAATTAAAGTTTTGCAAGGACATTTTGATTTAAGTCCTTGAATTTTAATAAATTTGTAATTTAATAAGCTTCAAAAAGTAACCATCACTCAATTGGGCAAAGAGGGGTGTGATACAAAAGATGATAAGTTCAATCCACAGTGATTATCTACCTAGAAATTAATTTCTTATGGGTTTTCTTGGTATCCAAATGTTGTAGGGTCCGACGGTTTATCCCGTAACATTAATTGAAGTGCGCGAAAGCTGACCAAGACAGTCATAAATATTAAAAAAAAAAAAAAATCAAAAAGTTTATAGCATAGTAAGAGTTCATATGAAGATTCAGAATAAAAGAAGAGTTTGAATCCCTTGTCACAAAAACATCATTTCTTTGGACTCACACTTTCGATTACGATACTAACCGACATCATATATCGTTTTGGGCTAGGACTTCAAAAACGATATCCAAATTAACTCACCAAATAACAGTGTTTTGTTTATTTCTCAACTGACATTAAATATTAATACAACAAAACGACGTCGTTGACTGTCGTTGAACTTTTCTGTTATCAATGAAAATGATAAATTATCGTTAACGAAACTTTGCCAGCGACCATTGTGAACCGCCATCGTTGATGAAAGCACACGTGCCATTTGGAAAAAATGCACACTAAGTTCCTTACAGATTTTCATAGCCATGCAAAATTATCGTTAGGGCTTTTTACGACGGTTTTTAACTGCCATCTTTATCAAATTTATGTGAAAATAGCTTTTTTTTTACTCTAAACCAACATTGTTTTCAAAATGCCAAAGTGCAAAACTGGCATCAAATTTTTTTTTTCTTTTTTTTTTTACGAGAAATGTGTATAGTTGTTTAACAAATTAGATCACATGTTCTATATAAACTTTCACCAAGCTCAAAAAATAGTTTATACCAACCACAAAATTTCAAGATTCTATTGAAATTCGAAAATGTATATCAACAAAAGAGGTCACATTCCATTGGTGTAAATCAAAAAAATGTTTGCAACAAACCTCTCATTGAGAAATACTAAAATTAAAGAGTGGCTATAAGCCATGAAATGGGAATTAAGTTCACTACACATGAACAAAACACATGGGTTGTAGGGTGTGGAAAAATTAGTGGATATAAGAAAACTAGTATAGATTCCCAAGGGATGTTGAAATATAAAGCCTAATTTGTGAAGAAAAAAAAAAGTTCAACAGTACAATGTCATTGAGTGGCACACGAGAGTTATATAGATAAGTTAACAAGACGACTCTAGTTCAATCGATATATAAAATGCTTGTTCATAATCAAGAAGTTATGAATTCGAATCATCCCTTTGATATTTAGTGGGCTAATAATTTTCTTTTTCTTCTAAAAGAAGGTGCTTAATGTGAAAAATTACTTAAAATTATGGATTGACTAAAAACAAAATTAATATAATACGTAACATTTTATAAATAGCCTTTAATTGATATCATATTTATAACATTTTTATAAATAGCTTTTGATATTTGATATTGAATCACATCATTTTAAAACAAGGTCTCGTTAAGGATAATCATACTTTTGGTTGCACCTGCAAATTTTCTATCATGACATTAATAATTTTTGTAACGTTTTTCTAAATCCAACAATATTTGGAGATCATAAGTTTCAAACTTGTAACTTTGATGTACTATTAAAATAAGGAATTTTTGCAGGAATAGACTAAATTGATAAAATATTTACAACATTAGGCAAATTTGAAAAATTTAGTAATCATAGTCAAATATACGGTATAAACTATAAAGTAATACTTTTTATACCGAATAACTAATCCATTATATATGATGAATATTATTTATATTGTATATTTGACTATGAATGCTAAATATTTTTAAATTTGCTTGTAATTATTTTGTAAAACATAAATCAGACGTGGAGCTATCTTGGTTCAACTATAATAACAACTTACAAAATCAGTTTGAATGAATCATATTCAATTTGGAATGTAACTGAAAAAACGGGAAGGGTTAAGATTTGTTGGTTGAGGTTAAGAAGAAGAAGAAGAAGAAGAAGAAGAAAAGTTAATTAGGATTGGAATTGGAATTAGAGAGAAATAAGGGGATCATCGCAGGGAGGAATGGAGGGTGTTCTATTGGACGACATAATCCGGCGGCTGACGGAGGTCCGGCTGGAGAGGCCGGGCAAGCAAGTCCCGCTGTCGGAGAACGAGATCAAGCTTCTGATCTCCTTCTCCAGAGACGTTTTTGTCCAGCAGCCCAACTTGCTGGAGCTGGAGGCGCCCATTAAGGTTTGCGGTGAGTAGTTAATTTTCCGATTTTAGGATTTGTGAGATTCATGTGGGGAATTTATAATATGATTGAATTTAAATTTCAGGTGACATTCATGGGCAGTTCTTTGATTTGTTAAGGGTTTTCGAGTATGGGGGGTTTCCCCCGAGTGCCAATTACTTGTTTCTCGGCGACTACGTCGACCGCGGCAAGCAGAGCCTCGAAACCATATGTCTTTTGTTCGCCTACAAGATCAAGTATCCTCGAAACTTTTTCCTTCTCAGAGGAAACCATGAATGCTCTTCTATCAATAGGATTTATGGATTTTATGATGAATGTAAGCGGCGCTTTAATGTGAGGCTCTGGAAAGCATTTACTGAATGCTTTAACCACCTCCCTGTAGCGGCTCTAATTGATCAAAAAATATTGTGTATGCACGGTGGTCTGTCCCCTGATCTTACACACTTGGATCAGATACGAAACCTCGCTCGTCCAGCCGACATTCCCGACACCGGCCTGCTTTGTGATTTGCTTTGGTCCGATCCGAGTAAAGATGTTCAAGGTTGGGGGATGAATGATAGAGGAGTCTCATACACCTTTGGCCCTGATAAGTTGAACGAGTTCTTACAAACGCATGACTTGGATCTTATCTGTCGTGCCCATCAGGTACCAATCCAATCCCCAACATTTTGCTTGCTAATTCCCATGTTCTGAGATTATAAATATGTTGGTTCTTGCCTTAGGTTGTGGAGGATGGATTTGAATTCTTTGACGAAAGAAAACTTGTTACCATCTTTTCAGCTCCAAACTACTGCGGCGAATTCGACAATGCCGGTGCACTCATGACTGTTGATGAAGCATTAATGTGTTCTTTTCAGATTCTTATGCCAACTGAAAGGAAGCCTCAAAAACTCACGCTGCCTGCAACGACGTAACGCCAGGATGCGTTTTGTCCTTGTGCCTCGTATATTCTTTTTGAGAATAGTCGAGGTGCGCGTAAGCTGAGGTATAAAAAAGATGTCTCATATCGATTTCAGCTGGTTTAATGGAAAGATATAATGCTTGAATTTTACACGCAGGGCCTCTTCATTGTTCAGCTCAGCTTTGAAATTTTGTGCATGCCGTGAGCGGTGAGGCCGATCCTAAACTGGAGATCAGGGGACAGGCCAAATGCAATGGATTTACCACAGAATTTTTCTGCTTCATTTTTTCATATTTTTCATGTCTATATCTGAAGTATGATTGTAGAAATATAGTACTGACTAAGATTTTCATGTTGTGGCAGATTTCTGTCTAAGAAACCTTTGAGTTCTCTTTCTTTATTGATCAATGAAACTATATTTCTTCTTCCTTTTGATTTTCTTTTCGAGTCATCGATGGAAGTGTATAATTCTCTACTAGCTAGAAGCTATAACAGAAACTATAAATGTTGTAGGGTTACGTGATATGTCCCGTGACATTAATCGAGGTGTGCGAAAGCTGGCCTTGACAGTCGTGGATATTAAAATAAAAAAATTGTAGCTTCTATATTTTTTTCTGTAATAGAGAGAATTTATGAATTGTTAGATTAATCATGCATCTATGTGTTACGAGTTGTCTTGACAATCAAATGTAGTAGGGTTAATCGGTTGCCCCAAATTATCGAAGTGCGCCTAAGATGATTTTGACCAAATATATATATATATATATATATATATATATATTTGGTAAGGTCCCTCTCTTTATCCTTGAGATATTTCTAATTTTCCTTATTATTATTATTATTATTATTATTTTCTGAAAAGTTCTTTCATTCCATTGTGTACTATGCTTGTGTTCGGTTGGAATTCGAATGTTTTAATGAGTATTTACTATTTACTTTATAAGATTTGTGTTTGAGAAATGTGAAAGTTAGAAGAAATTGTATTGTATTTGAGAATGTATGCTGAGCTAAAAAAAGTATTACTTTTGAAAAATATATCAAGTATAAATTAATTTAAGGATGGATTTGCCAATTCGGTATTATGTGACATGTGTACAAAACTTAGGTTGATAATAAATTTGGTAAATTTGGTTCTTTTGAGCATATTTTAAATTTGCTCCATTATATATAATATAATTTCTAAACTTTTTATTTCCTCATCCAAGAACTCGTCAATTTTCTTTTATTTTTTATTTTTTACTTTTTATTAAGGAAAATTTGCATGTATAGGTAAAAAAAATTGAATAAATAGCAACATTTTGAAAATATTTGCAAATATAGCAAAATCAGATTGATAGACTCCATCAATAGTGTCTGATAGACTTTATCAATAGACTCCATCAATAATGTCTAATAAACTCTATCAATAGTGTATGATAGACTCCATCAACAATGTCTGATAGACTCCATCAATAGTGTTTGATAGAATCTATCAAACAAAAGTTACTATATTTGCAATATTTTTAAAAAGTTGCTATAATTTTAATGTAGAGTAGAAAATTTGTTATACACTGCAAATTTCCTTTTATTAATCTATAATATAATTTTTTTTAAATGTGTTATAAATAGAAAAGTTGTTACAAATATAGTATTTATAATATACATAGCCATAGAGACAACTAATGAGATTCAATAAAATCATTGATAAAAAGTAGATTATAACCCAAGAGAAGAAACTATAAATTAAAATAGTTGTAAATGTTGTATTTATTTTCAATATCATAGTCATGAATTTGATCCCGAAAATCATATTTGACTCTCATTTGTTTGAGAGTAATAGTACATTCTTTGTAGGGTTTGTGTTCATTCTCTCCAAATTTATATTAAAAAAACCAAACAATTTTTTTTAATGAAAATAATAGTTTTATTTTTATTTTTATTTTTTTAAAAAAAACAAAGGTAGTTGTCAATTGAGGACTTAATTTTTTAGTTTTAGAAAAATAAGTTGACAAACACTTCTGTTTTGTTTTAGACGTTTTGCTATTTCATTTTTTTTTTCCAAAAAAAAATTGGAAATCACATGTTTTCTCGAGAAGAATCGTTAAATAAACAGTGAAGAAAGAAATTTAAAAATAGATAAATAAAGAACCATAAACAAACGCCCACTCTATATAACAGAATTCATATTGAAGCGAACAAATTGAAATATATATCAATAGTAATAATATTTTTCAAACAGTCTGGGTGGTGTAGTTGGTTATCACGCTAGTCTCACACACTAGAGGTCCCCGGTTCGAACCCGGGCTCAGACAGTTTTTAGTTATTTTTTTCAATCATCACCAGATCCAAGAAAGCACCAAATTATAGAAGATTTATTTGTTTTTGCTTTTTTGTCCTTTATATTTTAAGGCATAAACCAACTATATTGATCGGTGAATCGGTTTGCGTTGTGTTGAACATATAAAAGACGATAAGAAATTGGTTACACCAAAAATTGTTCATTGCTAAAAATTCAATACCCTTTCAGCCAAAAGTCACATCTTTAACCTCAATGGAGATGAAGAAGAAAGGTAGATATTAACAGAGAAATGTAAGATTATCACAAGCAATGGACTCTCAAATAAGAATATTACAATATCAGCAGAGAAACATGATCTGCTGACTCAAAATAATGGCTCAAGTGATCTCCCTCTCTAATCCCAGTTGAATTAGCACAAAATAAGAAACATGAGCTTTCTTAGCCAAGTATGATACAAGAGCAATGGCTAACAGTAAAGATCACAACACCTATCTCTGAGATCTTGGTCTATGACTTTGCTGGCCTTGACCATAATAAGTCTTCGAGGGATTTGAAGGCTCCCCCATATTCAAACTGTTTGGATTGCTTAAGCGTCTTGTATTCGGAGGGTCTTGTCGAACCAATGGGCGAGACTGCGTAGTCCCACCGTGGGGAGCCTGTAGATTGATAGGGGGGAAGTTTGTCACATTGAATCTTGGGGCATTGTCCTGGAACTGCTGCTGAACCTGCGAGCGGGGGTGCATAACTCTGGCTTGGTGAACCTGCGAGTGGGGGTGCATAGCTCTGGCTTGGTGAACCTGCGGGCGGGGGTGCATATCTCTGGCATGATGAACATGCGGGCGGGGGTGCATATCTTTGGCTTGGTGAACCTGCGGGCGGGGGTGCATATCTCTGGCTTGGTGAACCTGCGGGCGGGGGTGCATAGCTCTAGCTTGGTGAACCTGCGGGCGAATCAAGGGGTAATTACCCTCATTGAATTCTGGGGCACTAGCAGATAAAGATGATTTGGTGATTAATTGCAATATTTCAGGTCGGGCTAAATCATTAAGGATAGAATTCGAATTTTGATAAGCTGAGGTGAGCCTAGAATGGGTCATCCGAAATGCTACAGAGATTTTTGTCAATTGATTCTCATTAATACCCCTGGCTGAATTTTCTGGTTGCTCAAATGGATCTTCAACCTGTCCAGCCATCCCAAACCCCGGCCACAATATCAGAGAAGGGGCAAAAGAAATACAGCATATGGCAAGCACGAGATGAGATGACATAAAGAGAGTTAGAGAGAAATTACAAATATTGGATATTTTTTTGTCAGCCATCTCATATTGCTTTCTATTTCCATCCACTGCCCTAAGTATGGACAAATTACTAGTTTTGATGCTGGTGAACTTAAATCTGAAAACTGCACAAGACAAATCAATAGCAATGGAAGATGTTAGTTACAGAGACAAGAAACTTGACTAGCTAGCTAGTCATCATCACAATATCATGACTCATGAGTCAGGTGTCTACCATTAGGCATTACATAAAAGATTAGTAATCTTGTTTATTGTTGAAAGATGATTAAGTTTGGATGTTACTTTAAGGTAAAATATTTCTTAATTTTCCTTCGCGTTATACCTTGTTATATTGATGTATTGTTTTGTTTTGATGAAACATGACAAAGAAAGAAGAAATTCTTCACTTATACTTTGGTGGAGTTTATTTGGAATTGATAGCGGTTGTGATTAGTCAAATATCTGACTTCAAAGTAATAGAAATGTGCTGCTTGTAGAATTAGTTCCAAAGTTTAGTGAATCAAATAATATATTTTTTTAATAAACTTTACAAAAGTAAGAGATTAAAGTAAAAAAAAAAGATTAAAACTAACAAGATACAAGAACTATAATATAACTAAGATATTACCTTTGCAAGGAATGAAACAAAAAGTTCAGACAAAGAACTCCTGTTGTCTGTTCTCATTTTGAACCTTGCTATGTTGGCTGTACATGTCTCTGCAATTTCACGCTCAACCTCAGCCCTCACACCTGCTTCAACATTCATGTCACATAACTTCGCAGTTCAATTCACAAGACTAGTATTTTTGGGTACCACAAATTCAGATCTAATTCAAGATGGTCTTCCTCATAAGGCACCATCTTAAACTCATCATCTTGTCCCACAATGGAAAGATGAGGAGTCTTCAATATCTATATAAGAGATATGAGTTACTCCTCTCACTACCAATTAGTTTTAAGGTGGAACCTCATATTATCTAATAGTCTTAATGATAGGTCTCATTTCTATGTCTCGACTAATACAAACAAGTATATGTCTTTTAAGTTCATAAGTAACCTTAGAATATCGAGTCTTATCCTTCTAATGTTCACAAGTATTCCTCAACCTTGCCAGCTAAAGCAATTTAGAATGCACCAGGCTATAAATTCTAAGCAAAAGTACCTTTGAGATTATCAACAATATTTCCTGGGTATATGTCTCTAAGAGGAGGAAAGATGGCTGGTGAGCATGTCTGCAAAAAAAAAAGAAAAAAAAAACTAATAATAAGAAAGCAAAATTGAAAACATTTGGATAAATGAACTAACTACACAGTAAAGAGTTTATCTTGGTTTCACATTAATTGAGCTAGTGAAGAAAGAAAAGAGTAGAAATAAAAGTTCACAAATAAGGGCACAAACAAAGGATTCAAGTATTGTCAATTATAGATACTCTCTAAAAGCTCAAGCATCTAAGGAATAAGTTTTATCAATTTTATCATTAAAACAAAACGGCATTAGAAGTAAAAAACACCTGAAAATGAAAGATCACAAGCAAACTGAGAGTGTATGAATTGAAAGTTCCCTGTTTTGAATTGTTGATGTCATGTGCTTTTGCCCATTCTTTGACCTACACAAAGCTAAAGAAAATAATCACATTGAATCACTTCTTGCAAAGAGAGTTGACAAGTTTGACAATGCTAAAAGAACATACAAGCAAAACCATATCGCGGAAGCGCTCATCTATTTCATTAAGCCTCAACAAAATTCTAGACTTCATTTGCCCCACAAGATTATCAATAGAAATATCGCAGGAAATTTTGTGCCGAAAATTTTCCATCTTCACAATGGGTACTCTAGCATTAGAAATTAATTGTAGCTTATACCATCCACCTGCAAAAAGCAGAAATTCTCTCAAGGAATAAGATAACCAAAATCCAAAAGAGATCAATCCTCTCACAAAACTCAAAGGTGGATAATACCATTCTATTGTTAAAAAACAACCTACATTCATTATTTGCAACCTACATTCATAAGGTTCAATTAGTTCTTGAAATATTCACACTTGAGAATTCTATATAGTAAAAGATTAGTTTAACAGAAATATTCCTAGTGATCACTTATGAGCTTCTAAGTTAAGCAAACGTGAAAATGAAAGGAGTATATAGTAGTAGAAGAGCACCATTTCTCCTCAATGCTTTTCGAACATCTTTCAGTAAAATCCCCTTAAGCTTCTTCCCAGAAGTTGGAATACAAGATCCATAGTTCAATTGAATAGATAAATCCAGGTCTCCCCATCGCGAATACAGGTTAGAAACAAAGGACCCAAATGGCTCAATTGTTGCACCTGATTTGACCAAGTAACCAAAACGTCATCGAAGAAAAACTATCAACTTCAAGTCACAATATCAAAGAGTAACCATGCCCGGAATGGAGACAGGAGAGGTGTCTACAAGTTAATGTCACAGGTGAGTCTCGAACCTGAGACCTTGAGGGGAGCACACCTTCAAAGCCCAAGTCTTCAACCAACTGTGTCATCCCTTGGTGTGGTCACATTGTCATTCATTAAACATCCCTTTCAATGATAATACAAAAGGATGGGGAAAAGAACTCATAAGAACACAAAAAGAACCTCGAAGACTTTCGATAGATTGCACGACACTCTGCAACTCGGTAATGATTTGATTTCGAACCTCCCAATCATTTTGCGAGGGTTCAACCACACGAAGTATATCCTTCATGGCCTGATCTAGCATGATGTAACCACCCATTTTGAGTATCTCTATAAAGACGGGGCCACAATCTCAAAGGGTCAACAAGAAACAATCTGCCCAAGAATCATCCACCTAAAGTTAACCAAAGTGTCAATCTTATGAACAAGAAACATACAACCAAAGCCAAATCCTAAAACAAGCAGCCCCGGGCATAACTCAACAAAATCAAAGAAACCCACCTGAGAAATTCAGAATAGAAGGGAAATAACCATGTATCTACCACTAAAACCCCCAAAACAAGCAAGATTGAAAACACCCATTTGTTACAAAACATGATCAGAAGTGAAATTAAAGGCATACACGATGAAATTAGTTACCCGAAGCAAGAAAGGCCAGCCCTGTTACAGAAATTTGATGATGTTGTGAGTGTGATTTTATAGTGAAAATGAAGATGAAAACAGTGAGTACTGGAAAAGAGGGTTGCTTAAGGAGAAGGGTTTGGTTGGTAATAGGGTTATAAGGAGGGAAGTCAACGTAGAGTTGAGCAGAGTAAAGTGCAGTCATCGGGTTTCAAAGCGTCGGTTTATTTTCTGGTAATGGGTTTTTGGATTTTGGGAAGAGCGTGGCAGAAGCCGCCTGCCCTCTGAAGTCTGAACATTCTTCATTTTTTGTTTTTTTTCTCAATACGGATTGGAGGACCATAAACTAAAAAAAAACCAATTTTCATAAATTTGCTTAAGTAAATTAACATGTCATCGACTCTTTTGATAATGTTCAATGATTTGAATAAACAACTTTTTGATGTTTAATTTTATTTTTTTTGGACCGAAAATATGTTAAATGGGGTGTTTGGCTGAAGAGAAGAGAAGATGTTCAAGGCGAAAACAATTACTTCAAATATAGGGAGATAAGATTAGATAAGATATTAAAGTATTTATAGGTTACTACTGTACACTTCTTTATTTTATTTTTTTTCTCATATTTATTACTTAAAAAAAATACCACAATTCTATTTATTAAAAAAATCATGATTAAAAAGTTATTTGTTTAAGTAGTGATTATATATTAAGACTTCAATATTTCAAATATATATATATTACAATTTATTTTTTATTTTTTAAAATTATGTTATCATCTCTTCAAATATATTCACATTTATATTATTTTCAAAGTGAAAGAATTATTAATAAAAGTAAGTAATTAGATGTATTTATTTTATGACCAATGACATATTTGGTGGGTCATGACCACAGACCACTTCTAAATCTTTAATTTGTTGTTTCTTTTTATGTAAAAGTGGATCATTGAATTTTGATACTATTTATTACCTATAAATAAAAGGGGAATTTGCATGGATATTACAATAAGGCAAAAAAATTGAATAAATATTAATTTTTTGAAAATATTTGCAAATATAGCGAAATCAGATTTATAGACTCCATCAATAGTGTCTGATAGACTCAATCAATCGACTCCATCAATAATGTTTGATAGACTCCATCAATAGTGTCTGATAGACTCCATCAATAGTGTTTGATAAAGTCTATAAAAAAATTGATATATTTGCAATATTTTTAAAAAGTTGCTATAATTCTAATGTAGGGTAGAAAATTTGTTATATAGTGCAAATTCCCTAAATAAAATGTCCCAAAATTTTGAATTTATAGATTTTAATCATAGCGGTGATTATCCTACAAATTTTGAATTTATTATTATTATTATTATTATTATTATTTGTGTATACAAGTGAACCTTGCAGAAATATTTAAATTAGTGGAGAAAACCATTTTTGGGGGAGAGGAAAAAAATTTGAATATCATCCCTATAACAAACAAAATAAGTTCAATTTATTTTTATTTTATTGTAAATTGCGAATTAAAAATCAATGTTATAAATTATTTAAACTTAGGAGATTTTTCATGTATAACAAAAATTGACTAAAAAATTACATCTATAACACAAAATTGAAAATAATTGCACATATACCAAAAAACTGAAAGTAGTCGAGTGATTGAGTGTGATTCAGTTCAATCACTAGTTATTGATTGAGTTCGATTGAGTTCAATCACTCAAAATTTTGGTATAAACAAATTTTTGATAAAAATGTACTATAATTCTAATAGAGGGTCCTAAAGTAGGTATACACAACAAATTTTTGTTAGTGTGTCTAAGTTAACTTCAATCAGTAACAGTAAATGAAGTTAATTCCTCGATGACTTCTATTAATAAAATGGTGTCAAGAAAAAAAATGGTAAAATCAGAATAAATAAAATGGTAAAAAATTATATATTTCCAAATCTCTTAAAATGTTTCAGAATATTGTCGTCATGTACAATTTCCCTTTAAACTTTGATTTTCTATTTTTCTGTAAATTTAAAAAAGTACTCAAATTTTATATTTTTGTGTTTAATTCGTTCTTAAATCCAATTACTGAATGCACAATTTGATAATGGAGAGGCTTAAGGCACGTTTAAGGAGGAGTTAGGGAAGGATGTGTGCCAATTTTATGTTTGCCCCATGAACTTCCATAAGTCCACTCAACTCCTACCAAACTATAGGCATGAGTCCCACGTTTTATTTAAATATTTAAATATTAAAAAATTACTCAATATCTATTTTTTATTTAAATAAAAACTTTAACAATTCTTTTTCCATCGCATTAAACATAACTTTATTATTAAATATCAATTTTTTTATTTAAATAAAAATTTCAACCATTCTCTTTCTATCACATTAAACATAACTATTCTCCCCCGAAACATAAACTTATTTTCTCTTATTTTCTCTTCTCATCCCAACCCAACCGAACATCCCTTTAGTCCAAGACTCCAAATCTCTCTGTCCTCCTTTTCAATTTTTTTTTTTAAAAAAAATCCATAAATATTGTTGAATTAAAAATTAATAATAATAAAATTGTTTTATTATTATCTAAAAGAGACTGATGTAAGAGTAGAGAAAATTCTAAAAAAAAAAGGTTAAAGAAAGTATTCAAGGCCATTTCCTTTAAGCTGAAGTCAAATTGAACAAGTAAAATATGAGAAGCTGAACAGACTTGGAAGAGTTGAGAAGCACATGACTTGAAAAGAACTAGAACTGGGTTTCACAAGCTGTCTAGTCTCATACCAGGTTCAAATCCATTTGCAGTGAACCCTCCATCAACAGAAATAATCTGTCCAGTGATGTAAGATGCAGCAGGCAAGCAAAGAAACGCTACCAACGACGACACTTCGTTTGATTCCCCTATGCGCCTAAGTGGAGTTCGAGAGACTACCTTGTCCAAGAACGTCTTATTCTCGAGCAACTGCGATGATAATAACCGTTGCTATTAGTTAACATTCAAGAGCTTCAGGGTTGAACTGAAAACAGATGCTATAAATAAAGATGGACAGTCTCAGACTCAAAGATACATGCACACTGTAGAATGTTCAGTCACCACCAGATGTTAGTGAAAAAGAATTTCAGTCATGTTTTTTACATGGGACAGCCTTAAAAAAAAAGTGACAAAAAACAGTATAGATAATAAGATATGATACAACCCGACTTGATTGGAGGCTTGGGCTTTGAAGGTATGCTCCCTTCGAGGTCTCAGGTTCGAAACTCACATGTAACATACTCCTTCGATGTCTCTGGTGCCTGGCCTAGGGATGCACGTGGTTACCTTGTTTCAAAAAAAATGATACAACCCGACTTCTATTGATATCAAAATGATAAGAAACTACAAGATAAACAAAGATTTAATAGGTCTTGGAACCTTCGAGAACAATTCTCTTCAGCCCCAATGATTCTACTCAATATTTTTGGATGCCTTATACCTCACAGAACCTCTCTATTTATAACTAAAAACCCAAACAAACTTCCTAACTAATTGCACACATGCCCCTATAACTATTCCTATTTTAGCAAAGGCCCAAAAACGTATCAAGATAGTGCTATTAAGCTTAGTGGAAACATTAGCTAATGTTGCTTAAGCTTGACCAACTTGCAACAGTACCAAGTCATAGAACTAGTTGACCAAGGCAAGACTAATGGCAGAACGCCTTGTGCCTGGGTCAGTCAGTCTTAGGAAGAGAATGTAACATTTTCCAAAAGAAAATATTTAATTCTCTTCAATCTCTCATTCCTTGCTCGACATTTAATTTTTACATGATATGTAAAGAAAATACATATAAGCACAAAAATAAACTAAAGAAAATTGTTATAGATGGATAACTTTGACCTCAACAATTTTAATTATAACACTTTTTCGAAAATATTTCATCTATGGCAGATTTTTGTGTTTTTTTTCATATTCTAAAATTGTTCTTCTTTCAAGGGCTGAACTTACTTGCTTTTAATCAGCTGAATCAGGTGAACTGATCGGTTTCAATCAAGTGAATTGAAATAAATGAACTTTTTTAAGCGTCGGTATGTTATTTATTTTATAGGGACAGCTGCTATTCATGTAAAAAGAAATTTACATGATGCGTAGGGACCGTTGATAACTCGCGGATGCGAGTAGATTTATGACTGCGAATAGAATAAATACTTAGTCAAATACATAGAAAAGCTTGTT
>JBBMEF010000002.1:6581341-6622679 GCA_037832685.1 Sicyos baderoa | reverse complement strand
AATAGATCTCTGGTATGCCATAGCTTCGCCGGAAAAATCATTTATCCGATGGGAAAAGAAACTGGAGAGAGGATAGATGAGAGAGGAGAGAGCATTTTTTTTTTTTTTTTTTTTTTTAGAACAACATATAATGTACTCTAATGTCTTCAAAGTTTCAGATATGGGACAGGTCTGGGGTTGGGGCTATGGTGGAGAAGGACAACTAGGTTTGGGCTCACGCATACGTATGGTTACCTCTCCACATCCTATACCTTGCATCGAGTCGTCTTCTTTTGGCAAAGATAGATCTATGGCTCTTGCTCGAGGAAGTGCAAGCTTAGAGGGTCAAGGTAGTAGAATTCCTGGAAGCTATGTGAAGGGAATTGCATGTGGAGGGCGTCATAGTGCAGCAGTTACAGGTTCGTGATATTTGTTTTTCCAACATAAATTAGGTGCATAAACTTTCCTATTGCTAATACTCTAATAGAAACGGATTCAATTTCGGATAATTAAGAAAAAAATTCATAGGGTAAAACTACTGGCAATATTTTAATACTTTGGTCTATACCTGTAAAAATTAACATGTATATTTGTATACATCAATCTTGAATCATCTAATTTTAGTAGGCCGATTGATGAAAGTTCAGCCGGCAAGAAACTGCAGTTCCTTTAAGCTTCATTAATTCTTGTATTCTTATGAAATATTGGGCTTGATTAATTCCAGTTGAAGTGTAAGCTTCATGTATTTGATATTTCTCTTATCTTTTATGCTACAGATGCTGGAGCACTGCTAATGTTCGGTTGGGGACTGTATGGACAGGTGATTTATCATGTTAAAATCTTAACACGTGTTTCATTTCATTCTGAGAATTTTCTTTTGGTTACATGATCATGCCCATTCTTAGTATTCTCTTACAGAACATTCTCAGCAAATTCCATTTGTTCCTTTGTAATACAAAAAAGTTCATCCTTGTTTTTTTTTTTTTTTTAAAAAGGTTAGTCCTTGTGATTCTAAGAACTGATTCTGTACACATGAAGTGTTCAAAGATGAAATTCAAATTCTTCAACTTTTTTTTTTTTGATATCCGTGACTGTCCTGGCCAGCTTTCGCACACCTCAACTAATGTCACGGGACATATTGCCTGACCCTACAACATTTGGATGCCAAGGAAACCCGTAGGAAATTAATTCTTAGGTAGGTGTCCAAATTCTTCATTAATAATGAACCAGACTACACTAGATGACTAATCATAAAAGGAAAAGATGACCTAATCATAAAAGGAAAAGATAATATCTAATTATAAAAGGAGAAAATAAGATTTAACCAATCCTAAAAAGAAAACATAATTAAAAAGATAAAAGTACTATTTTACTAAAATTAACATAAACCAACCGTAAGTGTTCATATAACCCGTACATCTGTTAGGTTGCTTTCCTAATTCCAAATCATGTTCCGAAGCCCTATAGTTTTTCTCCCACATTGCAATAAGACTATATGCGGGCATATTTCTTGTGCTAGCTGTTTACCATCCAGTCTTTTTCAAGTGTTGGTGGCCTCACTGAATATATTCTTTGCATATTTACCATTTTCATCTGATGCATTTTTTGTCGTTTTATTCTCCCTCCTTTCTAATCAACAATAGTGAATGACAAAACATGCTTTGCTATCTGTCACCTCTCACTAATCCCATATCAACTAGCATAAGTACACTGACAGTTTTTTCATTCAACCGTTAATCTTTTTTCTTGCAAGCATAAATTTGAATTTTGATGACTACAAATATCTTTATAAGAAGCATATTAGTATGTCAACTTCCTTTTTGTACGGTTTTGTTTAAAGCGCATAAGATCTATTTAGTTCTTGTCCTCAAAGGGCAGCCTCGTTGGTAGAAGTATGGGTCTCCAAGGTTGGTTCCAGGTTCGAAATCCACAACAATTTTCTGGATCCGAGCTTTGAGTCGTAGTTGTCAAAAAAAACAAAAAACAAATCTGAAGCACGTTGAAACATTCTACGTTGGATGCATATTTATTATTTCTCAGTTGTACCCATGATTCTAGACTTACAAATTTCAGTGGACTTCCTTCTCGTCGTGAACATTCACGAGTGCATATTCACCTCTTTCCCTGGTGTTGCCGCTTTTGTCATGATACAGTCTTCAAATACTCCATTCCATTCTCTACATCTATTTTGGCTCTCCTAAGAAACTAGAAGAATCACCCTAATGTCAAGTGGACATTTCATCATATCTCGAAGATCAATCTCTAAAGTTACGAGCCGCTGTAAAGTATGCTATTTTTATTCAGTCGGAGATAGACATGTTGTATTCATTGATTCCTGTAACTTCTGATTTTTTTGGATCTTACCTTGTATTCAATAGCCATGCCTACTTCATTTGCAAGTTAAATAATATGATCCTTTGTACAACCCAACATCAGCTGGAGCTTACAATATTGTGACATTTAACCAATCTCAGAATCCATCTGTAGGTAAAGTAGAAAATGGTGGAGAAAAAGATATGTAGATGTAGAACAAGATCAAGTTCAATCTTAAAGAGATAATTCTTTCTGTTCCTTTTCCCACACTTTTCTCTACTCCTTGCGCTGCTGCTATATTTTTGGCTTAATTTATGTCTTACAGTGCGGGCAAGGGTGTACAGATGATGAGCTAAGCCCAACATGTGTATCATCGTTACTTGGTATTCAGATCGAGAGTGTTGCTGCTGGACTGTGGCACACGGTCTGTATATCTGCCGATGGTGACGTATATTCATTTGGTGGAAATCAGTTTGGGCAGTTAGGAACAGGTTCTGATCAAGCTGAGGTATGCTTCACTAATCGCTTAAACTTTTCATATCATAATTGTCTGGAGGCATCATTGATCAGATTTCTAATAGTACGCATTCTATAGCAGAAAAATGTAATTTGTCGCTATGTTTTCTTTTTCTTTCAACCATTTATCCAGACACTTCCTAAACTTCTAGACGCATCGAGTGTGGAAAATGTAAATGCAAAGGTCGTATCGTGTGGGGCTCGTCATAGTGCAATAGTAACAGGTACTTCATTATTTACTTGCACATTATTTCTTTTCTATTTGCCTTCTGACTCATGAGTCCCAGCCTTCAATCTACTGAGATGAAAGTTCAAATATCTGAACTTTAAAGTATAAATGAGAAAAATTATAAAGAAATAGTGGAAATACCCAAAACTTTAGGCACAGACCAAAACTAAAAGGCGGTCATGTCAAGATTATTTGTTGGGGAGATGTGTAAGGACGTCATACGCACATCTAGTCGACCTGTGTTATTTTCGATCAACATGGTGCAATTTTGTGTTGGGACATCATACACACATTTAGTCGATCTGTGTTCTTCTCTTCTTTAAACCTCTAGTTTCTGAAGAAATAGTGACTATTTAGAAAAGCATCTAGTAGAAAGAAAGAAAAGAAGAAGATATAAAGAAATTTGTTATAAATATAATTGGACTTCTAACCATCATGTATACATTGTATAGTCTAATTGTCAAGAGTATTCAATCCATGGTAACTACCAACCTAGGAAATAATTTTTTTATAGATTTTCTTGACATTCAAATGTTGTAGAGTCAGACAGTATATCCCGTGAAAATAGTCGAAGTGTGCATAAGTTAGCTCGAACACTCACAAAACAATTGGACTTCTTTTAACTTTCTGCACTAAAGAATTTGATTGTTTGATTCTCATTTTTGTGCAATATTCATTCAAACATTCTTGTCTCTCTAATTTCTAGACGATGGGAAAGTATTCTGTTGGGGATGGAACAAGTATGGCCAGGTATGTTGGTTTAATTACCTCTTTGCTTTTTCCTTAAAAATATTGTCACAATCACAACCATTCTGTAGTTTCCCATTGCCATCTGCATAAATGCATGTTTATAATTTGTTTCCCAAGATCAGATCTGATATTGAGGAGCTTAGAAGTCTCCATTTACATACTGCAGTTAGGTTTGGGCGATGTGATCGACCGTAGTATCCCGGTCCAAGTCCCGATGGAAAATTGCACTCCTACAAACGTTGCCTGTGGATGGTGGCACACCCTTCTTTCTGCCGAATCGCCCACCTGAATTCCTAGCCTCTTTCCAAGCTTTGACAGAGTTTTGTTAGTTAGCTGTCCCTTGTTTGAAAATGGTAGATTCTAACTGTAAATGCATAGACAATAGCTTTCATCCATGTGCATGTACATTCATGTATGTACTCATTCTTTAATGTTGAGAGGCTATTAGGAAGAAATGATCATATAAATACTGTGGAGGTAGATTGTTTTCATACCATATATCATGAGTTAGAACTAGAAGAATTAAAGAACATCTCTCTTTTATGTCCACTTTCTCTAGAATTCAAGTGTCTTAGGCTTGTTATAAATGGTGTATTAAGTTCAAAAGTGATTATACTTCAACATGTTATATCATAATTATCACTTGTGAGTTTTCTTTTGGTGATAATATGTTATGTTTGTTCGTATTGGAGGAATCGTATTCCTATCGATCTATGTCGAGCATGTTGCATAATGAACAAATATGTTGATATCAAGGAGCATGTTTATATTTTGATCTTTGTCATTAATTCTGTTTTTTAGAAACTTTGTCCTTAATTCTGTAATCAGATAGTTTATCATTAATTCTGTTAACAAAGCAAGTTTTTTTTTTTTTTTTTTTTTTTTTTTTTTTTTTTTTTTAACCAGTTAAAAGTTTTAAATGTTTATAGTTGATTTATTTTCACCTAGCCCCATAACTTCACGTCAGTGAAAAGAAGAAAAAGAAGAAAAAAAAACTATAGAGGAGTGAAGACACCTTCGAAGATTAGAACCATTCAGTTTGTTAGTAGATGATCCTTTATTAATAAGCTCTTTTTCAAAAACGACAAGACTAGGACTAAAACTGATATTACCGACTTGCAAATGTCGATCACCAAACATTATTATATTAAATAAGATTAAAATGAGGTTAACAAGTGTATCCACTTCCTTAATGAAGCCGGGTGTCTAAAGATTGCCCCTTCTTTAGACTCTCCTAAAAATGTGATTTATTGTAATTGGCGACCCAATTTCAAGGTACACCCATTTTTAAGAGGGAGAAGAAAAAAAAGAAGAAGTTCTCCTACCAAAGTTTTACTTTTTTTAGTCCATAAATTTTCAAAGTTATTTTTGTCATTAGTTTTCAAAAAATGGGTTTGAGGTCTAGTGTAGTAAGTGATTGAGTTCAATCACTAGTTATTGATTGAACTCAATCAGCTGAGCCCAAACACTTAACAAATTGATTGAGTTTAATAACTAGTTATTGATTGAGTTGGATTGAGTTCAATAACTAGTTAGTGATTGAGTTGGATTGAGTTCAATCACTCGAATTTTGGTATAAAGGAATTTTTGATAAAAATATACTATAATTTTAATAGATGATTTTAAAGTTGGTATACATAACAAATTTCCTTAGAAAAATATATAAGAACCGAGAATTATTAAATATTAAAGATAAAAATGTTTAATTTTAAAATTAAATATATATAAAAAAAAAAGCAATTTCCCTTATTGGGTATCAAAATTGTTGCCAAGAGCTCAATATAAATTCTAAAAAGACGATGATAAGTATTTTTGTTCCTGAAATAGAATCACGGTGTTACTATAATTTTTCTACCTTTTTTAGGACATTTTCTAAAAAAAAAAATCGAACTTTTTTTTGAGTTAAATACTAATTCAGTCAAATATAAAATTTGAACAATATATGAAACTCTCGTACATATCAAATTGATTTTAAAAAAAAAAAATAAAAAAATAAATGATTCGTAATTTGTGAATTAGGAAAAAAAAAGAATGAAAAAGATGGAATGGCGTTATATAGAATACAGATTTTTTCGTTCTCGCCATTTTCAATTTCTTAGCAACGACCCTCAGAATCCACAACCATGATTTGAAGCTTCGCCGATCGGAGAAAGGCGAATCTGCAACTCTGTAAGTTCTTCGATTCTTTCACTGAAAACCCAAAACCCCTTTTCTTCAGAATCTGCTTCCGATAATGAAACCTTTCTCGAATTGCGATTCGTTGAAGAACCCATCAATCTTCAAGATCTCTGCCTTCTTTGTGATCTCCCTCACCTTCTTCTACCTGGGAAAGCACTGGTCCAATGGCTACCCACAGCCCATCTTCTTCAACCAAACCCCATTCGCCTCGCCTACGGTTTCAATGTCGCCTAATCACGACCACCCCTTCAATGTTTCTTCTCTGATCCTCCACAATCTTACCTCCCCTGCACCCCCAGAAAAAACCCTTGTCTCCATTTCGGTCTCGGCCCCCGCGCCGTCTCCGAATCTTAGTTCCTCTCCTCCTCCGCCTTCGCCGGATTTTGTTCAGAGATTTGGGGTTGTGACCGAGAATGGAACAATGGCCGATGATTTTGAGGTGGGGGATTTTGATCCTGAGTTAACTGAGAATTGGGTGAATGAGAGTGAAACAGTGATGGATCAGAGTGGCTCTGTCAAGATTAGGATTAAGAAATTTTCCCTTTGCCCATTGAGCATGAAGGAGTATATTCCTTGCTTGGATAATGTGGCTGCAATTAAGAAGCTTAAGTCGACTAAAAACGGGGAAAAGTTTGAGCGGCATTGCCCTGATGTTGGTGGTGGATTGAACTGCTTAGTTCCAGCTCCGAAAGGATATCGGATGCCGATTCCCTGGCCGAGGAGCCGGGATGAGGTATTGTTTTTTTTCTTTTGTATGATGGACTTTATTTCTTGTATATACTAACTTGAAATCTATACTCATATCAAAATTTCATTGATAGTAACTAGTCTAGTTGAATTGGTCAGTTGGTCTGCTGTTATTTTATTAAAAAGGAAATTCTAGTATTCCTGTAGGCTGTAGTACATGCTTCCTATTAATTTGATATATTATTTTATGGACTTCCTATAAATGTATAGCTCATAATGCATATAAACGTTGACTGATTAGTTTAATGAGTATTAAATCTATGAGTTACACTTCAGTTTTTGTGAGATCTAGAGTTTATATTTCATTTCAAGTGGTTTAGTATTCATATGCATTAGCATTTTTTGTATTTTTCTACCAAGACTGAACTTATACAAACAATTTTTTTTTTCAAGTGGATCATACTACTTTGTTGTAGGTGTGGTTCAGCAATGTTCCTCATACCCGTTTGGTTGAAGACAAAGGGGGTCAAAACTGGATTTCCCGGGACAGAGATAAATTTAGGTTTCCTGGAGGTGGTACACAATTCATTCATGGGGCCAATGAGTACTTGGATCTTATCTCTAAGGTAAATAAATAGAAAATTATGGTACCATGTAGGTCCCGTTTGATAACCATTTGATTTTTTGTGTTTGGTTTTTGAAATTTAAGAAGTACCTTACCATATGTTTATCAAACGGGAATAGTAAGAATAGTCTTAAATTTCAAAAACCAAACACAAAAAATTTAAGACTATTTTTCCTACAATGTGTCCCACCTTTCCTACAATGTCTCCATCTTTCCTTAAAAAAGTAGGTGAATGATAACCAACTTTCAAAAACAAAAACAAGCTTTTGGACGCTACTTTTTTTTATTTCCAAATTTTGGTTTGGTTTCTATAAATATAGGTGAGATGTAGATATCCAAGTAAGAAAAAACATATGGTAAGGTACTTCTTGTAGGCTTAAATTTCAAAAACCAAAAACAAAAAGCCAAATGGTTATCAAACAGGGCCGTAATTTTCAATTAATTTTTGTGGAATGATAAACTTCTCATCTATTATATAGATTGTTCCTGATGTTGCTTATGGTAGTCGTACACGAGTAGTTTTAGATGTTGGTTGTGGTGTTGCAAGTTTTGGTGCATATCTGCTATCACGGAATGTAGTAACGATGTCCGTTGCACCCAAAGATGTTCACGAAAACCAGATTCAATTTGCTCTTGAACGCGGCGTTCCTGCCATGGTTGCTGCATTTTCTACTCGGCGTTTATTGTATCCTAGTCAAGCTTTTGACTTGATACATTGCTCAAGATGTAGAATTAATTGGACTCGTGATGGTATGATTTTCTCATTACTTATTTATATTTCCTATTGAAGATTTATGAATGTTCAATTGTCAAATGAGAGTTATCGGAAAAGTTCATTCGTTGTCTCCCGGTGCCTAGCTTAGGAACAGACATGGTTACCTTGGGTATAGTAGAGCGAAACTTCAATTTCCCGGTTAAAAAAAATTAAGAGTTATCGGGATAGTTGTATCTTTCAATGAATAATTCTTATTTGTAAGGTCTTCTGATTGTTCCATTTTTTTAAACCTTCCAACTTTAAGATGGAATTCTATTGCTGGAGGTTGACAGAATGCTAAGAGCTGGAGGATATTTTGCTTGGGCAGCACAACCTGTTTACAAGCATGAAGAAGTTTTGGAGCAGCAGTGGGAAGGTTTGTCTATGACTGCATAGCATCCATTGACTTTGTAAAATCTTTTACCAGTATATCCATTTAATGTCTTTGGTATTTTTCTTATATTTTTATCTTCAAAACTTTCCATACTAAAAAACTCTCCATTTCTCTCTTTACCAGAGATGATTAACCTTACCACTCGTCTCTGCTGGAATTTTGTGAAAAAGGATGGGTATATAGCAATATGGCAAAAGCCAATGAATAACAGCTGCTATCTTAGCCGTGATTCAGGAGTTAAGCCTCCACTTTGTGACGTAGATGATGATCCAGATAAAGTATGGTATGCATACATTTCCCCCCTTTTTTTATATATTCGCGAGTATTCGAGTCAGTTTATGCACACCTTGATTATAAATCTCACGGGCACACCGCTGACCCTACAACATTTGGGTTTTGATGATAAGGTAGTTGAATCGGCGAATATGTTTTCTGATCCCCTACTAGATTTTGATTAGTCATTTATATATCATATCCAAAAGATTTTTATTAAAATAAAATAAAATTTGACTATCAGTAAATAGAAGGCGCATCTCAGTTTTTAAAAATCTGTACTAATTATATTGAAAAGAAGCCTCAGATGATCAGTTCTCACTTCTCACTTCTCACTTCTCACTTCTCACTTCTCAGTGCACTTGTTGGTTTAATCTATATTTATGTCAACTGTATCCTTTATTTCTAATGTACTATAGTTGTATGAAGTCTGTTTTAGAAGAAATGAAGAGGCTCTTTATATATCTGTTCTGAACAATTGGGCAAAAGAACAGTTCAATGAAGCATTTCAATTTTGTATCTCTTCTGTTGACCTTTTTCTTACAAGCATATTTCTAATTGTTGGACTTACCAGATTTTGTAATGTTAACTGTTAAGGTATGTCGATCTGAAGCCTTGCATTACTCGGCTTCCAGAAAATGGTTTTGGCAGAAACGTTACGACGTGGCCTGCACGTTTGCATACTCCTCCAGATAGGCTCCAAAGCATTCAATATGATGCCTATATATCTAGAAATGAGCTCTTCAGGGCAGAATCTAAGTATTGGAATGAAATTATTGAAAGCTATGTGCGTGCATTACATTGGAAAAAGATCAGACTTAGGAATGTAATGGACATGAGAGCTGGATTTGGAGGGTTAGCATATTCTTATCATATTTAGCAGGGTCCTTCCATTTTCTTCCCCTTATTTACTCTTTTTGCTTCATTTGGCAGGTTTGCCGCAGCGTTAATTGATTATAAACTGGATTCGTGGGTGATGAACGTCGTCCCCGTGAGTGGACCGAACACCTTACCTGTTATATATGACCGTGGACTTCTTGGAGTTCTTCATGATTGGTAAACTACACAACTGTTTCAATATATCTATTTATTTACAATAGGAGACCGAGACTCTCAAACTTCATCAATTTGGTGGGATTTTGATGGCTAGGTCAATTGTTTTTTTTTAAGTTCAACAATGGAAATGAGAGATTTGAACTCATGATCTATAGGTTATTAGATAGATGTATACTGACGCTGTTGAGCTATTGCTCTTTTTGGCGATGGCTAGGTCACTTTAGATGATTGTTTATTTGAGAGACATAGATCTCTGTTTGTCAATCCATGATCTCATTAGGAAAATGAATGCAAGCTAAATGACTGCATCTCTTGTTGTATCTGTCAGGTGTGAACCTTTCGATACATACCCAAGAACGTATGATCTATTGCATGCAGCTAATCTTTTCTCGTCTGAGATGAAAAGGTACACTTAATGGGTATAGATGGATGCTATGGTTGTTGTGTTCCCTCACTTTAACTTGGCACTCATAGATTTTGTTGTATTTTCATCATTGAGAATTCTGTTGCTTACGCCATTCTCTTATAACTGGTATCAGATGCAGTATGTCGACAATCATGCTCGAGATGGATCGGATCCTAAGGCCTGGTGGCCATGTATACATACGTGATACTGTTGCTATCATGGATGAGCTTCAAGCAATCGGAAAGGCAATGGGTTGGCGTGTCACTCTGCGTGATACCTCCGAAGGACCCCATGCGAGCTATAGGATACTGATTGGTGAAAAACGCCACTTGCGCGCGTGAAACTTGCTGGATGTCTTCAGCACAGTTCATTTGCCTCATGCTCGGAAATAGGAAACCACAGGCTAATGTCCATCTCCAGAGGCTAAGAAAGCATCAGTTTGTCTTGGATTAGTTGGCCTCTGATTGCACAATGCGGTGCTTCGATGGTTTATCCCTTCATGTGGTAAAATGGATTGTTGTTTTTGTAGTTAAAAAGAAGAGAATATAGCATAGCATCGTTGCAGCTTTGACTGGAAATTGTATAACAATTCATCATACTTGTCAATTACATTAACATATTCAATCCTCTGAAAAGTTTTTGTTGTAGTGCTTTCTTGTGCTTTTCTCGAGTTCTTCCCTTCCATTATTGTTGTACTCTGAAAT
Organism: Sicyos baderoa; assembly: GCA_037832685.1. Classification (NCBI taxonomy): domain Eukaryota; kingdom Viridiplantae; phylum Streptophyta; class Magnoliopsida; order Cucurbitales; family Cucurbitaceae; genus Sicyos; species Sicyos baderoa. Next base: position 6,611,815 of record JBBMEF010000002.1, on the reverse strand, counting down.
GTACATCAAGATTGCAGGCCAGTTTACGCTTATGCCATTCAAAGGGATATACATTAAGATTAGGTGCAGTTGTATATTACTTGAATTTTATTTTCTATTGACTTGTTTTGAGTCGATTACTAACTGCACACATTTAAACCAACTAATGTCGCATTGGAAAAATAAGGTCGCATTGGAAATGAAGTTAATGAGAAAAAGTAAGTTATTGCACCAAAGAATAGTACATTTCTTTGTTTATTACTCTCAAATGCTACAACTAAAAAATTCAATACCCCTTCAAGTCAAACACATACATTAACCTCAATGGAAAGGATAAAGAAATGAAGAGATTAACAGAGAAATGGTAAGATTATCACAAGCAATAGAATTCCAATAGAAGCAGAGAAACATGATCTGCTGTTGAGTGATCAAACTCTCCAGTCACAATTGTGTAAGCACAGAAAAATGCAGTGAAATGGATATTGTATATGAAAATGGCCATGTGGGGAGCAATTGAGCTTTCTTAGCAAATGTCTAACAGTGAAGTTCATGATACCTGTTTCTGAGCTCTTGGTCTCCACTGTTGCTGGCTTTGACCATTAAAAGTCTTTGTGGGCTTTGAAGGCTCCCCACCTTTCGAACTATTAGGATTGCTTACACGTCTTGTATTTGGGGTTTTGTGTTGAACCGGAGGGCGAGACTGTGTAGTTCCGGCGTGGGGAACCTGTGGATTGACAGGGGAGAAGTTTCTCATATTGAACCTTGGGACATTGTTCTGGAACTGCTGCTGAATCTGTGGATGGGGGTGCAAAACTGTGGCTTGGTGAACCTGCAGACGGATTGGGGGATAATTTCCGATATCGGACGGTGGGGCACTAGCAGATCCAGATGGTTTAATGATGAGGTGTGATACTTGAGGTCGGGCTAAATCATTTAGGATAGAACTCAGATTCTGATGAGCTGAGGTGAGCCTAAAATGGGTCATCCGAAATGCTTCAGAAATCCTCATCAGTTGCCTGGCGTTAATAGCCCTGGTTGTATTTTCTGGTTGATCAAATGGATCTTCAACCTGTCGAGCCATCACGAACCCCGGTCACAGTATCAGAGAAGGGTAAAAAGAAATACCATATAGGTGCATATGGCAAACATGATATAACATAAAGAGGGATAGATAAATTACAAATATTGTATATGTTTTTGGCAACCATCTCGTATTGCTATCTATTTCCAACCATTGTCCTGTATATGGACAGATTCCTAGTACTGATGCTTTTGAACTTATATCTGAAAACTGCACAAGACAAACACAATAACAATGAAAGTGGTGATAGTTACAGAGAAGAAACATGACTACTAACTAATCATCATCGCGAAATCGGATGCTTACTATTACGTAGAACATTTGATGCATAATTCATAAATAATCTTGTTTATACTTTGGTGGGTAGGTATGAGTTTATTTGAAATCAATAATGATAGGTGATATCAAATATTTGGCTAGAAAGATTTAACAAGTAATTTCTGAGTTTAGTGAATCAAGTAATTTTCTTTTGTAATCCTCATTGTTCTGAATTTCGATTGGGTTTCTTATCCTGCATTTTATCTATGTATTCCAATCTCCAATTAATGGTTGTAAAGTTGATGCCAAAAGAAACAGTACAAGGTGAACTACCATGATGTAACTTCAACATACTATCTATACACAACCATATGGCAAATATTTATTTATACATGGACCGGGAGTAGTATGTGGCAAGTTAGCTAAATATCAGTGGCAAGGTGTCACGGTCCAACTTTTCGACTCGTGCGGCGCCATGATAGAACTGTCTATCATGGCCAGCCTTACGGGATCTCAAGCCCCAAACTCATATCGACCATACTTTATGGCACGTCAAAACGACAAGCGAGGTTCTCCAGACCTTCACCAAGCTTCAACAATCTTATGCAGCGGAATTTCTCTTGGTCATGCAACTCGGTCCACGGGGGTTGACTACGAGATGGCGTGCCACCACTTGATATACGATACAACCTCCATCCCATGGACTAGGACGCAATGTCGGCACACCCGTGCCGTCCGACACTGTCCTCGGATTTCCATTCCCGAGGAAGTCGCCAAGACACTCGTCTTGCAAGCGCTCGCCCACACCACGACACACGTATGTGTCATGGGGTAGATCACTTAGGCCATAGGGCCCAGGGGTGGTGGAGAGCTGACACCATGCCTCCCTTATAGTACATTCTCGACCATTTCATATATGTCACCCTTGCATGTCTTTTTGGCGAGGAATCATACGCCAGCGTGGAGAGTCCGTCGGGTGTCTGATTGACACTAAACTTGATAAGCTTTTATCTTTGATTTATACGGACTTAACTCCAGAGCCGCTCGTCAAAACTCCATCTCGAGTCTTGACATCGTCGGTACGGCCCGAGGCCATAGTGCCACCACTAAGCCCTGACACTGACACTGTCGACATCACTTGTGGCTTGCTTTCTCAATGGCTCCAATTGGCACTATAGGATACTCTTCTTGGTGTGTTGGATGATGCACCATCCTCCTTGGTCGCATCATGGCTTGATTTGGACGTGGGTTGTCAGATCATATTCTATGACCCTGACACAAGGCAACAATATGAATTTGAAAAAACCGAGTAATTTTGAAATGGTTAAAATGGTTTTTCGTCCAATTTAAAATATTTTTTAGTTGGAAACGAAAATATGGACGAGCAACAATCGAATCACCAATTAATAACAAATGATGACTGAAACGATATCGCAGCCTTATACCTCGATGTTCTTCGCGACTTTGTCACATTTAAAAACACTTCAAAACATGCTTATAGTTATTCACAACCAGCTTTTATGGACAAAAATCGCCATTAAAAATGTAAAATCAAACATTCTTTTGATTTTAAATGATTAAAGGTGTTTTTTTTGGAGTAATTTGAACACGCTCTACACACTAGAGAAAGTATTTTCTCCTATATAACATGCCAGCTATATAAAGGTGCCACATCAATTATTACATGTTGTATAACTATTATGAAGTGGTCTAGTGGTCAAGAGGGTCTTGGGGAACTAAGAGGTGATTGGTTCATTTCATGGTGGCCACCTATCGAGAAATTAACTCCCTACGAGTTTCCTTGACATCCAAATGTTGTAGGGTTTGACGGTATGTCCCGTGATATTAGTTGAGGTGAGCACAAGCTGACCCAGACAATCACGAATACCAAAAAATAATTACACGGTGTATTTAACTAGATGCTCAAATTGATAGTTTTACCAGAGTATAGAGATTAAAATCAAGAACTATAATTTAACTAAGATACTACCTTGGCAAGGAATGAAACAAAAAGTTGAGACAAAGAACTAGAGTTCACTGTTCTCGATTTGAACCTGGCTATGTTCGCCGCACATGTTTGTGCAATTTCACGCTCAACGTCAGCCCTCACACCTGCTCCAATGCATACATGTCACATTACTTTGTATTTCAGTTCACAAACTAGACTAATATTTTTCGACTTATTGATTGGTCTCATTTCTCTTTATGCACAACAACCCCGCTTGATAATAAAAACGAGTATTCACGTGAGTTACACATGTATTTGCTAAATTTTAGGTTCATAAATAACCTTAGTATATTGTTTTTTTTATATCTGTAACTGTCCGAGGCAGCTTTCGCGCACCTCGACTAATGTCACTGGATATACCGCCTGACCCTACAATATTTGGATGCCAACGAAATCCGTAGGAAATTAATTCGGTGGCCACCATGGATTGAACCCATCACCTTATGCACCCCAAGACCCTCTTTGACCAATTGAGCCACTCCATGATGATTTTTTTTTTTTTTTTGAAAAGCACTCCATGACAACACCTTAGCATATTGTTAGAGAATTGGAAACATCTTCCACCCCTATCCTTCAAAGGTTCATAAGTATTTCTCAATGTCTCATAGCTAAAGTAATTAAAAATGCATCAGATAACAAATTCTAAGCAAGTACCTTTGAGATTATCAGCAACATTTCCTGGGTATATGTCTCCAAGAGGAGGTAAGATGGGTGGTGCGCATGTCTGCAAAACAAAAGCCTAATATAAATACAGGGATCATAGAAAACAAAATTAAAATTTTAGGATAGATAAACTTCACAGTGAAGATTCTATCTCGGTTTCACATCAACTGAGCTATAAAAATCACCGAAGAAGGGCACACAAACAATGATTCAAGTGTCATGGTAGATATGATCTAAGCTCATACAATCTTATCTAAGGTGTAAATTTCATCAATTTTAGCACTTGTGAGAACAGCATTAGAAGAAAAACCACCTGAAAATGAAAGATCACAAGCAAACAAAGAGAGTATGAATTGAAAGTTCCTTGTTTTGGATTGTTGATGTCATGTGCTTTTGCCCATTCTTTGACCTACACAAAGCTAGAGAGGATAATTACATTGAAGTATTTCTTGGAAGGAGACTCGACAACTGCGAGAATGCTAAAAGAACATACAAGCAAAACCATATCATGGAAGCGCCCATCGATGTCTTTAAGCCACAACAAAATTTTAGACTTCATTTGGCCCAAAAGATTATCAATGGAAATATCACAGGAAACGTTGTGCTGAATATTTTCGATCTTCAAAATGGGTACTCTAGCATGAGAAATTAATTGTAGCTTGTGCCATCCACCTGCGAAAAGAAATTCACAGAATAAGAAAACCAGAATCCGAAAAAAATCAATTCTCCGACCAACACTCAGAGTAATCCAAGTATAACTAGGCAGGCCGATTCTTTAGAAAGAAGGCTAATACCATTCTACAGTTAAAAAAAACAGCCTACATTCATAAGGATTCAATTAATTCTTGCAAATATTCACACTGGAAATCAACCCATTTTCCATTTTTGTCAATCAACCTAAATACTTCACCATGTAAAGAAAGAATAATTTAACCTAAATGTTCCTAGTGACGCCTTACGAGGATCAAAGTTAAGCATTTTTTCTTCTTTGTAACTTCTAAGTTAAGCAAATTATGGGGATGGAAAATGAAATAAGGAAGTGAAAGATAACCTTTTTTCCTCAATGCTTTTTGAACATCTTTCAGTAAACTCAGCTTAAGCTTCTTCCCAGCAGTGGAAATACAAGAACCATTGTACAATTGTAAAGATATATCCAAGTCTCCCCATCGTGAAAATAGGATAGATACAAAGGATCCAAATGGCTCAATTGTCGCACCTGATTTGACCAAATAACCAAAATGTCATCCGGGAAAAACTATCAACCTCAGTTAACAGTAACACTGTCATGTCATTGTTCAAACAACCCTTTCTATGATTTTATAAAAGGCTGAAAAATAAACTCTGAAGAACAAAAGAAGAACCTCGAAGACTTTCAATCGATTGCACGATATCCCGTAACTCATTGATGATTTGAAATCGTGCTGCCCAATCATCTTGCAATGGTTCAACCACACGAAGTACATCCTTCATGACACGATCCAGTATGTAACCACTCATTTTGATCTCTAGAAAGACAGGGACGATCTCAAGGTGTCAACAAGAAACAATCTGCAAAGGAATCAGACCAAGTTGAAGTTCAGCAAAATGCCAATCTCACAAACATGAAAGCATTCTGAAATTGCAATTGTTATTTCCACTATTAGATAGCATGAGATTCCATATCAAAACCAATTGACAATGAGTAACTCATCTATCTTCCTCAACATGCTCCCTTAAGATTGTGCCTCTTTGAGTTCACCAATCTTGGATCGATCTCAAATTTCATTTTTATTGGACCGAATAACCGTTTGGATTTAATGGCTCTGATACTATATTAGATAACACGAGTTTCTATCTTAAAATCAATCGACAAGGAGTGGAGTCCTCACCTTTCAAATGTAGGATCCTCAACAACTACCTAATGGTTCTCTACATAATTGAGTGTCATCCTCATCAAGTACTTCTAAATGGTTCTTTTCTTATTTGCTCAAAATCAAAAATTTCAAGGAAACCCACCATGGAAATTCAGCAAAAAAGGGGAATGAGCCATCAACAAAAAAAAATCCCAGAATCCCAAACACAATTACACAGAGCAAGTAAGTAAGATTCAAAACCCCCCATTACACATTACAAAACCTGATTAAATTCCCATCAGAAGTAAACGAAAATTAAGTGAAATTCAAGACATACTCATCAAAAAACACAAGAATCGACCCTCTTACAGAACTTTGATGATCAAACGGGTGCGATTGTCCAATATCCAGCCATTGAAGATGACTTTGCCGGCTTACTTTTTTATACTCGAAACGAAGGGCTTTGCTTAGTAATAAGGGTTTTGTTTGTAATTGGATTTGTTTAAGGAAAGTTGTAAAATTTCACTGAAAATTGTAGAGTTTTTTACAATCGTGGTTGATTTTTTGTTGATGGGGTTTTGTATTCTGGGAAAGAAAATGACAATACGATTATTTAAGGCAGGCCAGCAAAAGGCTGCTGCTGTGGCAAAAATTCTTTTTTCCTTCTCGGTTTTCTACTCCAAATTTATGTTTATTTCTCGTGAATGTTAGGTTTTTTTTTTTTACAACCAAACAATATTTTTAATGGTCGAGATCAAATCTTTAATACGGGTGTTAAACTGTTTTACAATCGAACAGATCAATAAAATAATTGTTTCACCGACACAATTTTTTAAGCTCATAGGAACACAACATTATTCCATACAAAAATAAAAAATGAAACTTAACTTAAGTTAAGGGAGATTGTTTAAAATATATTATCGCTGATTTTTGTATATTTTTTCATATTTGAGAACTACTCTTTCCATCAGCTAAATTTACATATTTTCAATTGGATAAAATGATTGAAGACCATAAATTCACTTAATTTTAGGAAAATTTACATATTTTCAATTCGATAAAATGATCGAAGATCATAAATTAACTTGATTTTAAGAAAATTTACCATAACTCAAATTTATAAAATAATTATAAATATGATCAAATTAAAAAATACTTTAAAATCAGTATACATTTATAATTATTTGTGAGAATAGCACATTAATATAATTTCTCTTGTTTTTAAGTGTGGTCATTTTAGTTATTTTAGATAGTATTTTTTTTTTCAAAATTCTATTATTTATACACTTTCTGTAACTTATACATGAAAAATACCAGACTTAAAACAGATAATAAGAAAACGTGAGAAAAAAAAAGAGAAATTTCACATAGATTTACGTGGTTCACTAACGTTTTGTTAGCTAGTCCACAAACAGAGAGCAGAGCAATAATATTGAGAGGAAACGTAATATATACACAATAGAGAATGACATAAGGTTTAATTCGAGCTTATATATACGTCCCGATTAACTAATCACAACGAAACCCGACTAACTAATCATAGGGGATTCATGCGTTAAGACATATTATATATACGCCCCGACTAACTAATCACAACGAAACCGGACTAACTAATCGTAAGGCATTCATGCGTTAAGACATAATACAACATGTACTTTATTTTAGGGTATTTTACGGTAGTAGATCAAATAAAATAGTATATTACAGGCGTGTCTAGAAAAAAAATATTTGCAAAAGTAAACCACCGTCTAAATAAAGAAATAATGAAATTACCCAAATGTCCTTTACTATAACTACCCTTTATTAAAATATAACAACACTACATTTGGGGAAAATAGTTCCCCAAATTGTGGGCATTTTTTATTTTCCATTTGCAATCCAAATTTATCTTCTTACAAGTCTTTCCAATAATAGATTGTAAATAACTTTTTTTATAACAAAAAAAAATATTTTATGTGAGATTCACCTTTTTTTTCTTATAATAATTGTTTTGATTTTGTAAAAAAAATCTAAAACCGGTTAATTATATATTAATAAATAAAGCTATCAAATAAGTTATGTAATGTATTAGTAATTTTGCATTTTTTTTAATATCGTTTAATTTGTAAGAATTACTAATATTGTAATTATAACTAAGATGTCTTATATATTTATGTATATTTATTTCACAAATAAGTATAAATATAATATTCTGTATTAATACAATATTATTTATTATTAATACCGTATTAATATTAATACATATGACTATTATTGCTAATTTTTTTATAAAACGAAATAATTTGTAATTATTTTCTAAATTTGACTACTGTTTCTCATATTAATAACGACAATTTATAAATTGAGAAACTTACAAGTTTAGTCAAATTTAGAAAACAATTATAAATATTATTACTTTAAAAACAAAATTAGCAACAACTACCATTGTTATTAATGATTGATAATATTGTATTATTAATACATAATACTGTATTAATAAATACACAATACTATATTAATAATATAAATACTGTTATTATTAAAAAAAATAACATAAATATTGTATTAATAATCCATAATACTGTATTAATAATTTAATATCGTATTAATAATACAATATTGAGTCGTATTTATAACTATGAATGTAAATATTTATAAATTTGACTACATTTCATAATTTGATTGTAATACAATATTGAACTATATTTATAATTATAGATGCAAATATTTTAACAATTTGACATTTTGAGCATGAAACCTCAAAAATTGAACTTGACTCAAATGACGATTAAAGAAAAGAATGAAGTAAAAAAAATGTGGATTTAAAAGAGAAAAAAAATGGCAAGAAAATATATATAAAAAAAAAATCAGGGTAAAAAAAGTCATGAAATTTTGGAAGCAATCAAAACTATGAAATTTTGAAAAAAATGAATGAAAGGTAATTAATTTTTTTTGTAAAGAAATTATGGGAAAATATAAATTAAAAAATAAAAAACATAAAGTAAAATACATTAGCTACGTGACCAATCACATGGGCAATTTGAAAGAAAAAAAATAATATCGGAAATTGCCGCCAGAAAAATGGAAAAGAAAGGTAAGGGAAGGAATTGACATTATAAGAAAATATTATTAATTAAATTTAAAACAGATTTATAAATACTTTTAAATATAACTAAATTTGTAATCATTTTTCAAAAAGTGATTATTTACCGCAATTTCACTTTATTTTATTTTATTTTATTTTTGTGCATGCCTCAAATTTAATGAATGGTCAGGCCAGCCCAATTTTGCGTGGAGTAAATCGTGGGCTGGTTAGGCAAGCCCATTTTGGCGTGAAGCGATCACAATCACAAGCCCATCAAAGTTTGCTCTAGTTTTGTCTAACTTTGAATACAAAAATTGAAGAGGAATTTATACAAATCACACTTTCAACTTATAATATGATCAATCCAAACCCTAAAATTTGCTAAGCATTAAGGTAGGTAGCTATCGTTAATTAAACTACCTAAGCGATCTTTAGTATTCTCTTTGATCACTAAGCCAATTAATAATGGTTAACTCTATAATTTATTTTAATAATCGAGAATCAAAGTTTTACTCAACATATACTTGGAAGCACCTTGTCTCTTCCAAAGACCAAACCCTATCAACATCAGGAAGTTTTCTTCTTTTTATTTTTGAAAAAGAAACATATATATTGATGGGCATGCTTAAGCATGTAAAAAAAAGTTTTTTTTTAGACTATACAATTGGAGATGGGAAATTCAAACCTAGACCCCCTAAACATTAAGGGTACATTAAAATCGCTGAACTACTACTCGTCCTGGCATGTAAAAAGGAGTTACATGCATGAAAGCAAACAATTATTTACAATGGTATCAATACTATAATAATTACCAAAGAGCTTAGTGTTTGAGGATTTCATATTAAAAGCTAAGGAGAGTTAAGTTGACTACTTCTTTCATCGTGAAATTTAATACTATAATCAAGAACATTATGGTTAACTCTAATAATTATCAAACAACCCAAAATTTTGCATGGTAAAAGTTAAGTTCAACTAAAAGAACAGGAAAGAGTGATGCATTTTAAGCCTAAATCAAATAAACCCACATAATCTACTTGTAAACAATACCATTAATGTGAATTTTATTGTTTTAAAATTAAAAATCAATTAATAAATAAATAAAAAAACATTTTATGGTACATGAACTAAATCTAATGATATTTGAGTGCATCTAAGTATGTATGAAGCTCCCTACCTCATAATTCCATGGTTGAAGAAAAAAATTTGAATATCTAAGACAATCAACACCAAACACACTCATGTAACCATAGAGAAAGGTATGAAAAGAAAGCAGAAGATAAATTCACAAGAGAAACCAACATGGAATAACCAAAAAAGCAAAGCCCTTTACAAATCCCAAAGCAAAGAAAATACAATAAAAGCTCCATAACCCAAAAATAGAAAACCCCATAATTCAAAAATAAGAAGAAGAAAAAGAAAAGCCAGCATTTATTCCCCAATCCCCACAACCTGTTCGACGAAATTCCCCAATGAACCTTCCAAGCCATAAATATGGCCCATTGGCAGCACTGCAAACAGGGCAAAATAGCTAGCCAAATAGCATATCAATCAAGGCCAGGGCAGACCCATGTGACCCTTTTTTTTTTTTTTTATATATACAAAAAAAAAACTTTTTTCATGTCTTTGAAATACACATATAAATTATGTCTTACACACAACAGGCAATTCTGAGGCTCTTTCTCTAAATTCCTTTGTAGCCACTAATGGCAAAAGGGTATTTGTTGAGTTACATAAAATCCCCTCTATATACAGCAATGCCCTCTGCCCAACCCTTCATTTAACTCTAAATTGATGTTTTGTAAATTTTCCTTATCAAGAACAAGTCAATGGAATTAAGGGCTGTGCTTTGTTTTTGCCTTGGCTGTGTAATTTTGTGAAGCTAGTATTTAAATTGATATTGCCTCTTTTGTCCTTTTTGTTAGATATCATGTATCAAACTCAATTATATACTAAATTCATCAGCTTAGAGTAAGTTTTTGTGTATTCGCATAAGATTTCTTCGCTTAATCGGGTTTGTGATATTTATTAATTTTCTAGCAAAAGTACCCCTCTAACGCACAAAGTCAATGGAAACCAAAAGCTTTAAACATCTCTATGAGGTCGTTTAAGTAAACGAGTTGTTATAGTCCAATTCACGTTTGACCAACCAGTTATATTATAACCGATGAGTTGGCTTAAATCCAAACTACCATTTTACATAACATTTGTTGTCATTTCACCTAACTTATGCATTTGTTTAAGATATTTTCACTTTCGTATTATACTAACATGTCTCTCAAACACCATTTGTCAGAATTCATGCTAATAACTAGCACTCTAAACACATATTTTTTTTTTTCTTTTTATAATAACTCATCGTTTATAATAATATAATCCGCGTGTCTAAACACCACTAAAGTTTAGAAAGTCAAGTCTAATATTCCTCAAACACAAAGAAAATATGAATGATTAACAACATCAATGAAGAAAGGTTGAAAAAATTATATTGCATGCATATGCTGTCTACCTAGCCAGTAGCCATAGGATTTGAAAATCATAGTTCCTTAACGCAAAACATTGATATCCAGCAAAAAACACGTCGTCAATGTTTATCCACGTTAAGAGAAAAAAATGTTGAAATTTAATGTTACACGCATATATATATATATATATATATACTCATAAAGGTATGTCTACCTAGCTATAGAATTTGAAAACAATATGTTTGTTTGTATATACATCAACAATATTAGTATATATTTATATAAAGACATATAACTCACAAATAGTATCTTAAAGCAAGAAAGCTACAAAAAGGACCCGTAAATAGTGGCACTGATTAGAGAGATCACAAGACTTTTGTGGGTTTTTTTTTTTTTAATAAAAATAAAAAAAAAAATCTTTTTGGCATAAACTAATTCAATATAATCACCTCTCCCTATATAAGTATTACCATTGTTTTATAATCTATTAGATATGTATGAGGCAACAAAAGGGTCAGTAATGTATTGACTAGATTGATTGATTGTAATTTAAATCAAATTCAATTTGATTTTGAAGATTGATATTTGACATTTATCTCATTTAGGAGCAGTAATACAGTTTTGAATAGGATTGTAAGTTTATAAGTTTGTGTAAATAGATCTCTAAACTTTGTATAATGCCGTATATTGCATTATGCCTTGAACGAGTCTTTTATCCTATGATGAGTAGTCGGGGATTTGGGGGCAGCGCTCCCGTGGCAAATTTTGTAATTATGCATTATGTAATTAGGTTTTAATTAGAGCACATATATAAGCTCAATTAAAATCCTAGCCGTTTTTTATGACATTTGTCTCTGTAATTCGCCTTTCTGAATAAAACTGGTTCTCCCTCCCCGCCCGTGGACTAGCCAACACAACGTTGGTGAACCACATAAATCTGTGTGTCTTTTCTGTTTTTCTCTTCTCTTTTATGTTTATTTATCTTCGATTATCGATTATTTGGTTTCCGTTTCATAACAATCTAGTATCAGAGCCTGGGGTTCGAATTTCCGCAATCGTATTTATTAATTTATAATTTTTTTATTGTTGGTATAATAAATCTGTTTTTAGTTCAAGACGAATTTAAACACATCATATTCTTGATTAGAGTTGCACATTTCTATTTATTGAGACATTGTTGGCATGTATGTGATAGATTTTAGGAGCGAAAAGATTCAAACACATAACTTAGTGGTATTTTTTGCCAATTAAACCTAAACTTGATTTGTTAATATACATTTAGAGAAAGCATTTAGATGTAATTTAAGATGATTACTTATTTTGAAAAGACATAGGGAGAGAGAGATGAAGATATGGAAAAAAAGAATTTATGGGGAATGGGAAAAAAGAAAAGAAAATAAAAGAAAAGAAAAGTAAGGTAATAAAACAGTTAAAAGGGTATTTCAAGTTGATGATGTATGTTTCCTTACTATCAGTCATCTGGGGGGATGTTAATGTACCTGACTGTGACCTTTTAATATCAGACGTGTAATTTAATTATTATTATTATTATTATTTATTATATATATATTTCTGATGTGCTATGTTAAATCCACTGGTACTTACTATGCAAAGACACCCAGAAAAGAAAGAGTTCTCAAATCTCTGATCTCACCAGAAAAGCTTCGGCTTCCATTATTTCTCTCTTTCTCTCACTGCAAAATTCTTAAATAGTTTCTCAAAGGTGTTTGCTGTTTTAGTATACGTGACAAGGATCAGACACTTTTAATTTGTTGCCTACTTTATTATATGTTCATCATCGTTTTCACCTTTTCTTTTTTACATTTCATTTTAATTACCAAAACCGGTTAATTAGGACAGGGGTGAGAGTCAAATATCGATTCTAGAGATTGAATTTGTGACCTTGATATTGAATTGGATCTCCGTTCAACAATGAAATCATCCGGTCATCGACCCTTTTCATGTAAAAAGTTAACTCTTAAATAAGCCAAACTATGATCGTTATTCTTGTTGTTGAGTTATGTTAAATTATCAATCAAAATTCAAAAATTTAACTGATAAAGATGACGAAGCTATTCAGATCTCCACATTGGTATGATGTAGTTTTACTTTGGATATAAACATCTCCATTGATATGTTTGTGCTCCCTAATAAACAGATGATTTACTTCTTATCTAACCAAATCAAAGTGAACTTTGTTTATAATCCCATCTAATATATCGAGGTAAACTTAATTATATCAGCAACAATGATATATTTAGTAAACAAGAGATTACAAGTTCAAATCATGCATCTGATTGATTTTTTAAAAAAAATGGTTGTTTTCTCCACACCATTCACGTTGTTGAATTAGAACAAGATCTAGTTAAAATATCCACATTAAAAAAAGGTTAAAATATTGTCATTGTAAACGCGTTTGTAACCTACATGGTAAATTTGTTTTTTTCTCTTTAAAGGTTACAAGGTCGTAGCTAAAATATGAAATTTCAATTGAATGTGTTGGTGGTGCAATTAGTTATCTGATTTTGTGTGAATCTATTTCCACTCATCGTCACGAGTTCGATCCCCTTTCCCCAAATTTGTATTAAAATATATATATATGAAATTTCAAATTATTATTTATTTTTATATATATTTTACCTGGTGTGTTGAGATGAGCCAGATATCAAATTAGGGTTAGAGGTTTTTCTTGTTTGATAATTTTGTTTTTAAGTTGTTTATTTTTATCCGTTGTCTATTTTTAAGAAAGTTGCCTAAAGAAAGTAGTTTTTTAATCTACTTTAAAAAAAAAAAAAAAAAAAAAAAACTAGACCGAAAACGTAAAAGTTTATGGTAATTAAACGACCTAGCTAAGAACTAAAAAATGAATTCTCTATTTAATAATTATATTTGAATGAATTTTCAAATTAGTGACTAGAAGTTAGTGATATATTATTGTACATTTTGGAGCTATTATTCTGATGCACTCTCCTGTGGAATTAAATAGCTTGTTCAATTAATTAATAGTGTTGGACGTCCTTCAAAAAAAATTATAATAATAGCGTTGGAGTTTTCTTTGTCAAAATTATTTGTTTAAGCACATACTACCCAATAATTATAAGAAGTTTTTTTTTTTAAAAAAATAATAATTATAAGAAAGAAACAAGTTTTTTTTTTTTCTTTTTTTTTTTAAGACGAAAGAACCAATTTCAAACCAATGATTAATCGAAAAAATCCAAAAAATTAAACACCAAATAATAAAAAATAAACATAATTGCAAAGTATTAAAAATTTGAAACTCCAAAAAATACAACTAATTGTTTATCCATTATTTATTAGGGAATTTGCATGTATATTAGTAAAAAAATTGCATAAATAACAACTTTTTGAAAATATTTATAAATATAGCAAAATCAGATTTATATACTCCATCAATAATGTCACTCTATCAATAGACTCCATCAATAATGTCTGATAGACTCCATTAATAGTGTTTGATAGAGTCTATAAAAAAATTGTTATATTTGCAATATTTTTAAAAAGTTGCTATAATTCTAATGTAGAGTAGAAAATTTTCTATACAGTATAAATTTTCTTATTTATTTTATTTTTGAAATTACAATAATTGATCAAACTCATAACCTCGTGCATCCTTTTAGATTTGAAATGACCTGCAAAATAAACACAATAAATATATAGTTGAATTGAAAACTTGTTTGACGTCTAGCTAATCCATTAATTAATTCTCCATTAAAAAAACAATAACACACATAATCTTTCTTTCTTATATAATCAAAATTAAATCTCTCTAAACCCTACGATATTGATCCCCATCTCTTGTATGTACCATATGTTTCTTTGCCAACCTTGATATATTTTTTTTGTTCAAATATATATATATATATATATATATATAAAAGTGAATTTGAAGTATCTTGATTCATGAGGTAATTTGTTCAGAAATATGAGTGAATGAGAATAAAAAAGAGAGAATAAATCAGAGAAGTACATAAATTTTAATGAAATGGAAACTCAACTCACAGCCTTTTTTCCATTGCTAAGTTTTTCATTTCCATTTTGGTGCTTAAAAATAGAGACAAGAGAGGAAGAAAACAACAATTACTAAAAAAAAAAAAAAAAAAAAAAAAAAGCTATAGCTTGAGCTCAAGGTCAAGGTGGTCTTCACAAACACAAAGTTTGGCTCTTTTGACCGAGACGAGGGCAGAATCTGAACCGTTGATTTTGGGAGAAAAGCGGTGAAGATCAAGGGAGGGAGTTGTTGGTTTGAGGAGAAATGGAGGGTTGGGATTGTTTTGGAGGCGGGCGCGGTCCCTTCGATGGACGTTCATGTGACCGCCGAGGGCCTGAGCTGACCGGAATTGTCTCAAGCAGAAGTGGCAGGAGTAGGATCTCGGGGGCCAGACCGCGGCCGCGGTGTCCTCGGCGAAGGCCTTCTCTTCCCAGGACGACGGTGTCGTTTTGAAGGTGTTGGAGTAGTTGAGGATCAGTTGTCTCCATACATTGTTGCTTTTTGCCATTGGAGCTGCTTCCATGGCTGGTTCTGTTTTTTTTTTTTTTTTGAAAATGGAGGTGGGCAATAGGCTATATATGGAGAAAATAATGGGCCTATCTTTGACTTTATTTTATTTATTTCTTTTTTTTCTTCTTCTTCTTGGGTTTGGTGATTAATGAAATAATTGTTTGTGAGGGTGTTACTTCACGAATCAAATATTTGGATTAAATTTTGAATGAAGAGTTATCTTGAGAGTTATTTACAGAATGGGCGGGTGGACGTGATTGGTTATTTGGTTTGATTTAATCTATTTTCATTCTATGGTCACAAATTCGATCAATGAAAAAAAAAATCTTGTAAGTTATTCTGAAATTGTGGAGTTGCAAATGAGTAGTTACAAATAAACTCGTTTAGATGTGATTTTCATGTAGAAAAGTTAGAGACAATAACGTGTTTGGATATGGATTTAATAATGTGTAATTATTTTGAGTAGTTAAAAAAATGATTGGAAATGAATAGTTAAAAATGAACCATATTTCGAGGAGTGAAAAATGAATAATTAGAAATAAGTGGTTATAAATGAGGAGTTATGAATGAATGACTAGAAATGAGGAGTTATTTTGAGTACGAATGCATAAAAGAATTGATAATCCGAGCAATCCAAACTACCCAACACAAACTATGAGGGTTGGGTTGAATTAGGATTTTGTCATTTTTATTGAGTTAAGTTGGTTATAAGGGACAAGCTATATAAGTTAGCAAGATGGAATCACAATTTTATGAATTTATCTACTGAGTTCTAAGAAGGAATTGTGCTGAGAGATAGCCTCTCTCATATTATTGAGATGAAAGTTCCATTTATTTCCCTTATTTTGATGGAGTCCGATGCGTCAGAAGTTATAAAAGTTATTGAAGTTGACTCCTCTTATTTGTTTGAATTTAACAATATTATTGTTGATATTAGGCATTTTATTGGCTACTTAGGATTGTGAGGATTTCTCATTGTAATAAGCTTTGTAATAGCTTAGCTCATATCTTAGCTAAACATTATGACTTTGATGCTTTTTGTTGGAAAGATCCATACCTATCTATTGAAGATGGACCTATTTTTTGGAGGGAGAATCTCCTCCCATCATTGGCTCCGCTTTGGAGATAGATTGTCATGATTTGTTTCTTTGATGAATATATTATTATTTTTTAAAAAATAGTGCTGGCCAATTTTTGACTCGCTCAACCCAACTTAAATTTAGAAAAAAAATAAAAATAAAAATATTATATATATGTGTGTGAGAAATTAAGAAATAAGGTGAATTTTTAATATATCGACAAAAAAACATAGGAATATGGCTCATTTATGATAAACTTTGGTGTTACTTTAATATTCTACAACCGCATTATTTTTAAAATAATATATTTGTCATAATTATTTCAACATCTTTTCATATGAAGGTCTTGAGGGAAAAATAACATATTAAAATTATTTTAATTTTATATTAAGATTTACTTGTATTTTAATTTTTCATAATTAATTTTTAATGCATGTTATATATTTTTATACTTAAATTCTTTTAAATTATACAAAACTTTTTTGAAGATAAAAAAGTAATTAAAACAAAAAAAAGAAATTATTATCAAACCATTTTTATTCACGTTTCTTAATTTTTTCAGAAATAAGAAAAGGAAAAAAAAAAAGTATTAATCACATTATAATTTCTTATTTTGAAAAAGAAAAAACAATAAATTCCACATATATATTTTTGATATTAACAATAAAGAATTATTTTATGGATCAAAGTCAAATGTTCCAATTTTTCATCTCTCCTCACTCCATGGTCATGGTGTTAACTAAGAAAATGAAATGAATTTTTGTTGTAGAAAGTAAATTAGCAACAATTTTTTTTTGTTATGCATCCCCATGTAATAGAAAACATCTCTGTTTTCTCGCTTTTTTCTCATCCGGATTTCTCTTCATCGCAATCAAATCCCCGCCGGGTTTCGATCTCAGTTCATACCCCGATGCCCAATTTCAAGCAATCTTCAGGTATCGAATCGATTCTCATTCTACATTTTCCTGAAATGTTTGACGCAATTGATGCAGTGGTTGCTGGATCTGGTGTTTAGGGTATTTTGAGATCGTACTTGCAATTCAGACTGGGACTGAATCTGGGTTCAACCTGCCCTTTAATTGATTTGTGTTTCTGGGTTCTTTTTGTTTTTGATTTTTGTTTGTTTTTTTGGGGATTTTATAGCTTGGTTTTGTGTGTGGCTTCTGATTCAGATTTGGGTGTTTTTTGGATTTTGTATTAGATTATTAAACAAACAATTACTCAGCCTATTAGGGAGAGCTGCAAAACTCTCCTTCTTGTGCTCCCTAAAGAATGATATTAAGCAAAGAGCAAAAAAACCAGTGGCACCTACATTCCCTTTATTGCCAATATCTAACTGTCTCCTGTGATTTCCCTTTCTTGCCCTGCCCCTTTGTTGATAACAAATACGAATTGGAGGCCTAACGGATTTCGTGTATCTATCCATCAGCTACTTCGGTCGAGTTTTGTCAATCCAACCAAAACATAGTAGCTATGGAAATAGGGGATCTTTGTGTTTGTACACCTTGGTTTGAGTTTGTGGTTTCCAAATTTGAGACAGAATTGTTGTAGCTCAGCGGCATAAGTTTATTCCCACGACTAAGAGGTCGTGGGTTTGATTCAATCCCCCTTCCTGTCAACTAATTATAGTTGACCTAAATAAAAAAAGGTATGAATTGAGTGATGTGTGGTGAGGTGTGTTTATAGAATTTAGTTTGTCAGTTTTATGCTATTTGCGGGTCTAATCTAGCATTACTCCTGGTACCGTGTTTATCATTCTTATTGGAAGGTTCAAGGGAAAGAGGGTTGTGTTCTTGAAGCAACTTCCATCTTTTTTGTAATTTTTCTATACTGTACATTGTGTTGGGGGTGGGAGTTGGGAGGTTTTATTGGAATGGTTTTTTTTCTTCCTACATTCATTGTGGATTAGCATTAGGTTTGCATTGGAGGTCTTATTTATTGTATTTTTTTTTTCCAAACAAATGCTTACCTTAGGTTTACATATTATCTTTAATGTGGTTTTAGGAGGAAGATAAATGAAAGTTGGTTCTTATCCGTGTATGTAATGATTGTGCACATTAGCAAGGTTTCTGCTCATTCTTCTCACAGTACTTGGTAAACTTTAGTACTGTGGAAGGAACGTATCCAAAGATGGGGCGCTTGAAGCTGCAAGCTGGAATCAATGCAATTGAGGAAGAACCTGAGGATTGTGATGTCACATATACAAATAAAACTGCTCTAGCTTGCATGATTAATTCTGAAATTGGTGCTGTATTGGCAGTAATGAGAAGAAATGTAAGATGGGGAGGTCAATATATGTCAGGTGATGATCAATTGGAACACTTTTTAATTCAATCGCTGAAGTCATTAAGAAAGCAGATATATTCATGGCAACATCCATGGCATACAATCAACCCAGTTGTGTATCTTCAGCCATTTTTAGATGTAATTCGATCGGATGAAACTGGGGCACCTATTACTGGGGTTGCTTTATCTTCTGTGTACAAGATTTTAACGCTTGACATGATTGATCAAAACACTGTTAACGCTGGAGATGCTGTTCACTTGATTGTTGATGCTGTTACCTGTTGTAGGTTTGAGTTAACAGATCCTGCATCAGAAGAAATGGTCCTGATGAGAATACTTCAGGTTCTTCTTGCTTGTATGAAAAGTAAGGCATCTGTTACGTTGAGCAATCAGCATGTCTGCACCATTGTTAATACTTGTTTCCGCATAGTGCATCAGGCAGCCTCAAAGGGCGAGCTATTGCAACGGATAGCTCGCCACACAGTTCATGAGCTTGTTAGGTGTATCTTTTCACATCTTTCAGAAATCAATACTACAGAACGTGCACTGGTAAATGGCAATAGTTCCAGCAAACATGAGGTACTAATTTATTCTCTACATTTTTATGTAGCTAAATTCCAGAGGTTACTGAGTTGGGTGATGATGCTTAAATGAAAAGAAATTTATTCATTTTGTGCGGGATACTTTACCACTTATCTTATGGGAAGCATCTCTGTAGCTGAATTATAGCTTATATTTTTTTAATTTTTAGTTCAATCTTCTTCGTAGAGTAAAGTGATGGGATATTTTCATCTTTCCCTGATGATTTTATCTAGATTTAGTTTTGTACTATTCATTTTTTTTTTTTTTATCGGAATCAAAACCTTTTCATGATAATATGAAAAAAGAGACAATAAGCCCGTAGAAACAAACGCCAAAAGAAAAGATACAAATGGGCGTTGATATTCTTCCAAAATCGACATAAAAATACTAGGGTATATCCATCCCGGTGATACACACTCTTTGTTACACTTCTCTCTCCTTGGCCACCCTTTCAAAGAGAAGAAGATGTTGTGGGAATACTTTGTGAGAACCTTTTGTTGGAACATAACATTTGTAGAGAAAGGAATAGGCGCACTTTCAATGACTTGAGCTCATCATTCACAAGCTTTATAGATAATTTAACATCTGTTGTGATTTATTGGTGCAAACGATCTCTTTTCCATGATTATAGTTATGACATTCTTCTGTGTAATTGAAGATCCCTTTTGTAATTGGCCGAGTTCCCCTTGTGATTTCATATTCATAATGGAATTGTTTCTTTTCCAAAAAAAAAATAATGATAAACGCATAAACACAGGTTTACATTATTAGATCTTTAGTGGTAGTAGATAAGTAGTTGATAAGCCTTCTATTACCTAAGTATATTCTATAAGGGTCAAGAAGAAAGCAAATGAAGGTTAGGAATTTGTTAGAAAAGCTGGCATGTGTAAGCCTTGTGCAAATTAGTTACGTTGTGGCTTATTAGAAGATGATTTTTTTAGATTGAGAAAAATACGGCCATTTTTTCTGAGTTGGATCATGGACTCCACTCAGCCTCACAAAAAGTAAGCATATAAGCTTCTTTGAAATTTTGGCTCTCCTAAATTATAAAAAGTGATACATGGATTTTAGATAATTGGACTGTGTTTGAATATATGTGGTTGAGATTTATTGTGTAGTGATCGCAATTAAGCAAACATGGTTACCATAACAACTTTTTTAATGTGATAATATTTTACATGTCGTAAGATTTAACTTATCAAAATATTTTGCATTTTACATTGATTTATGGATTCTGTTCTCTTGTTCAGGCTGGCAGTGGGGCTAATGATGAATATGTGCTTGGAAGTAGACTGTTGGAGAATGGCAACTTGGGCCATGAATCTGGTGGTCAATCATCATCCAACAATTTTGACTTCAATTCTTCATCAGGTCTGATGGCAACTGGGATGGGGGAAAATTTACTTGAGGATGGTAGTGTAAAGGATACGGTTCCATTTGACTTTCATCTTATGAATGAACCTTATGGGGTTCCCTGCATGGTGGAAATTTTTCGATTCCTTTGTTCGTTGCTAAATCTAGTTGAGCATATGGAGTTGGGTGCTCGATTAAATACCATGTCTTTTGATGAAGATGTTCCTCTTTTTGCATTGGGATTAATAAATTCAGCAATAGAGCTTGGTGGCCCTTCCTTCCGCCATCATCCTAGGTTATTGAGTTTAATACAAGATGAATTATTTCGAAACCTTATGCAATTTGGTCTGTCAACTAGCTCGCTAATCCTTCCAATGGTTTGTAGCATTGTTCTCAATCTATACCACCATCTGAGAACTGAGTTGAAGTTGCAGCTTGAGGCTTTCTTTTCATGCGTGATTTTTAGGCTTGCTCAAAGCAGGTATGGGGCTTCATACCAGCAGCAGGAGGCTGCCATGGAGGCTCTTGTTGATTTCTGCAGGCAGAAAACATTTATGGTGGAGATGTATGCAAACTTAGATTGTGACATAACTTGCAGTAATGTCTTTGAAGATCTTGCTAATCTTCTTTCGAAGAGTGCTTTTCCAGTTAATTGTCCTTTGTCTTCAACGCATATCCTTGCTTTGGACGGTCTTATTGCCATTATTCAGGGAATGGCCGAGAGGATAGGTCATGGCACTGGCCTGGAAAATACTCCTGTGATCCTTGAGGAATATACTCCTTTCTGGATGGTTAAGTGTGAAAATTACAGTGAACCTAATCAATGGGTTCCATTTGCGAGAAGAAAAAAGTACATCAAAAGACGTTTGATGATAGGAGCTGATCACTTTAACCGGGATCCCAAGAAAGGATTGGAATTCCTTCAAGGAACACATCTCTTGCCTGATAAACTTGATCCCAAAAGTGTAGCCTGCTTTTTCAGGTTCACTGCTGGTCTGGATAAAAATCTGGTCGGGGACTTCCTTGGAAATCATGATGAGTTTTGTATCCAGGTTCTTCATGAATTTGCTGGAACTTTTGATTTTCAGGACATGAGTTTGGATACAGCATTGCGGTTGTTTTTGGAAACTTTCCGACTCCCTGGAGAATCGCAGAAGATACAAAGGGTGCTTGAGGCATTCTCGGAGAGATTTTATGTGCAGTCACCTCAAATTCTTGCGAATAGGGATGCTGCTCTTCTACTATCATATGCTATTATAATGCTCAATACAGATCAGCACAATGTTCAAGTGAAAAAGAAGATGACGGAAGAAGATTTCATTCGGAACTGCAGACACATAAATGAAGGCAATGATCTTCCAAGAGATTTCCTCTCTGAGTTGTATCACTCAATCTGTAAGAATGAGATTCGCACAATCCCAGAACAAGGCAATGGTTTTCCTGAAATGAACCCAAGCCGATGGATAGACCTGATGCTTAAGTCCAAGAAATCCTCTCCATTCATCGTTTCTGATTCTAAAGCCTACCTTGATCGCGATATGTTTGCTTTAATGTCAGGGCCAACAATTGCTGCTATATCTGTGGTATTTGATCATGCAGAACATGAAGAAGTCTATCAAACTTGCATTGATGGATTCTTAGCTGTTGCAAAGATCTCTGCATGCCACCATCTTGAAGACGTACTTGATGATCTTGTTGTGTCACTTTGCAAGTTCACAACCCTCTTGAACCCATCATCTGTTGAGGAGCCCGTACTGGCCTTTGGCGATGATACAAAAGCGAGAATGGCTACTATGACAGTTTTCACCATTGCCAACAGGTATGGTGACTTGCTTTCTTGTAATTAGCTTTTTGGTGTGCCTGATATATGTACTTGTAAATTCTTTCATTTTTCTCAATGAAAGCTTATTTTCTTATAAAAAAAAACAGGTATGGTGACTACATTCGCACAGGTTGGAGAAACATCCTTGATTGCATCCTAAGATTGCACAAGCTCGGTCTTTTACCAGCTCGTGTGGCCAGTGATGCAGCTGATGAACCAGAAGTCTCTGCTGACACTGGGCATGAAAAACTTCTTTCGAGTTCTTTATCTACTGCTCTTATACAGCCGATTGGAACAACCAAGAGATCTTCTGGATTGATGGGCCGGTTCAGTCAGCTCTTATCTCTTGACACAGAGGAGCCAAGGTCACAGCCTACAGAACAACAACTTGCAGCTCATCAGCGCACCCTTCAGACCATTCAAAAGTGCAATATTGACAGCATTTTTACAGAGAGCAAGTTTCTTCAGGCTGAATCTCTATTACAGCTGGCACAAGCACTCATATGGGCCGCAGGACGGCCCCAGAAAGGAAACAGTTCTGAGGATGAAGATACAGCAGTCTTCTGTCTGGAATTGTTGATTGCCATTACCCTGAATAACCGAGATAGAATTGTGCTTTTGTGGCCTGGTGTTTATGATCATATATCTAATATTGTGCAGTCAACTATCATGCCCTGTGCCCTGGTGGAGAAAGCTGTATTTGGACTTCTCCGGATTTGCCAGCGCTTGCTTCCTTATAAAGAGAACCTTGCTGATGAACTTTTGAGATCTCTGCAACTTGTCTTGAAGCTAGATGCTCGGGTTGCTGATGCATACTGTGAACAGATTACACAGGAAGTCGGTCGTCTAGTAAAAGCAAATGCTTCTCATATTAGATCTCCAACAGGATGGCGAACAATAACATCCCTTCTCTCCATTACAGCTCGCCATCCAGAGGCTTCTGAGGCAGGATTTGATGCTCTACTATTCATTGTGTCTGATGGTGCTCACTTGTTGCCGGCAAATTATGTCCTCTGCATTGATGCCTCTAGGCAATTTGCTGAGTCTCGTGTTGGACAGGCTGAACGCTCTTTGCGTGCATTGGATCTTATGGCTGCATCGGTTGATTGTTTAGCACGGTGGGCTAAGGAGGGTAAGGAAGCTGCAAGGGAGGAGGAAGCCATTAAGATGTCGCAAGATATCGGAGACATGTGGTTGAGGCTTGTGCAAGGGCTGAGAAAAGTTTGCTTGGACCAGAGAGAGGAGGTTAGAAACCAGGCTCTGCTCTCACTGCAAAAATGCTTGATAGGTGTTGACAAAATCCACCTTCCTCATGGTTTGTGGTTACAGTGTTTCGATCTCGTGATCTTCACAATGCTTGACGATTTATTGGAAATTTCTCAAGGACAGTCTCAGAAGGATTACAGAAACATGGAAGGGACGCTGATCCATGCCATGAAACTCCTGTCCAAAGTGTTTCTACTGTTACTCCAAGCTCTTTCTCAGTCAACAACCTTCTGCAAGCTATGGCTTGGTGTTCTTGGCCGAATGGAGAAGTATGCAAAGGCTAAAGTTCGAGGAAAACGAAGCGACAAGCTTCAGGAGCTAGTGCCTGAACTCCTCAAGAATACCTTGCTTGTTATGAAAACTAAGGGGGTGCTAGCTAAAAGGAATGCGCTCGGTGGAGATAGCTTGTGGGAACTCACATGGCTGAATGTAAATAACATTTCTCCCTCGTTGAAATCGGAAGTTTTCCCTGATCAAGATTCCGACCGCATACTTGGTCAAGGTGGCCAAACTTCCAGTGAAGCAAACACTGAAAAGGTTGCATCTGACAGTGCTGGATCTGGAGGGTAGAGTCATTCAGATGAAAACCTCAACTTCTTTCTGCTAGTGATGTCGCTATGCATATATACTTGACAATCTGGATTAAAATTTTTGTCTAGAATTAGTCTGTATCCATCAAAGATAACCTTTAAATTCACAGAACGGCTGATAGGGCACTTCATATCCATACATGGAGCTTGCTTTGTTACAGATTTGTACAATTAGAGGGAGGTTTATGCAGTGAATGCGCGTTCTAGACCCCAGGTATGCGTAATGAACTTTCGGGCTTTCATCTTTTCCGAAAAAGTGTTTCTTCTCTTGCAATTCCTGATCATAGAGTTCCTTGAGTTAAATTGGTTCATTCTAAACCATGCCGTTTATTAGTGTTATACCGTACAATTAGGTATAGATTTAAATCTTGTCCTTTTTTCTGTCAACATTCTGAATTCTGGAGGCTTATTAACATTCATCCTTGAATGAAGCTTGTACTTAGTATTATTTTTGTATTACCTGGCTGAGTAATGTACAGAATCAAAAAGTTTGCTAGTAACCACATGGTATGTTATGTAGTATGCTTCTTTAGTAACTTAAATGACAGGAGTTGACCTAATGGTCAAGAGAATTTTAGAAAACCAAAAAATTATGGATGCCTATCTAAAAATTAATTTTCTACAGGTTTCCTTGACAATCAAATGTTGTAGGATTAGATGGTTTGTCTCATGAAAAGAGTCAAGATGCATGTAAGTTGGTCCAGATAATCGCATATATAAAGAAAAAGAATCGTCGTTATTAATTATTGGCATTTGGTATCATGTTCTTGTATATTTTGCGTTTGGCATGGTCAAGTTGTGCATCATTGAAGGACGAAGAGATGCTAATTTAGTGAAAACGATAATCGTCAAAGTTCTACTCCCCTTTTCTTCCGAACTTCCGAATGGAGGTAGGCGAGCGAGACCGAAGCTCGAGTTTCAAGTTATTGAGCTATGTTTGATTTAACAACTTTATTTTTAAATGGGAATAGAATAGTTTGTTTATACATAAACCAAGAATTATAGTCAACATATGGTGTTAGAGGCACTATAATATAGGACTTGTTCATTGTGATGGAGTCTTTTTCCACCATTTTACTTCGTTCTTTATTGTTGTTCGATAAATGAAAGAAACTTGATTACATCTCAACTAAATATTACCTACATTTTGCTTAAACAAAAACTAAATTGTATCTAAAACTACATTTTGTTTTGTAATTTTTTTACAAATGTTTTGTCATTTTTCTTATGAATACCACTTCAAAAAAAAAAAAAAAAAATATATATATTTATATATTTTTTCTTGTATTGAAAATTTCAGTTAGATGTCTTAATCATCAAGCTACATTACTATTATTTATTGTTTCTTTTTAATAATGATAAATAATGTTCATTTTTAATGAAAAATGGCTGTAAGTTTTTTTGTAATCTAGGAAGTAATTTTTTTAAAAAGCTTTTAAAGGCCATGTCACAAGAGTCTAGTTATGCTAGTATTCTTGGCCTTGTTGTAGAGATAACCGTCTAACCTGTGGAAATGGACTAGTGTGTGGTCTTTTTATATAAGAGTCTCGATTGATATCATTTTGGTTAATGATGTTGAAAAAAAAAGTGTGTTACTTATATTTGCCATGATAGAGAGTTGAGTTAGAAATTTAACCACCAATCTTTAGCATGGTGATATATATAACCTAATCTATTTTTATATATAAAAAATAACAAAATAAGATATTTGTAGTGAGCTACTTAATGATTAGATCATAGTCATTTTATTAGAACTATATTTTTGTTGGTTGAAAGTGGCTAATCTTTTCTTTTTTTCTTTTTTTCTTTTTTTTTTTTTTAGATTTCTTTCAGCTAATCTTGACAAACATTTCATTAACATTTACAAAGATTGGAATTGAATTGACTAAAATGATTTTTTTCTTTTTTGATAAATTCAAATTTTTTATATCGAATATTGTAAAATTATTATTGAAAAATGGATTGTGCCGTTATTGTTGTTAGTCTTGTTATTGGGGAAAAATAACGTCGTCGTCGGAAACTACTTAAGCCTCTATTGCACTCCACAATCAAACTTCCCATCCATTTTTCCGTTTTCATTTTCTTCCCATTTGGCCCAGTCTCTGCAACTTCCGATCTCCGATTCCGACGAGTTTCGCCGGAGAGTTCAGTCAAGATGACTGAGGTCTTTGAAGGCTACGAGCGCCAGTATTGCGATCTCTCCGCAAACGTTTCTTGGAAATGCAACTCTTTCGCCACCTCCAATTTAGGTACACTTTCGAAATGTTTTCTAGGTTGAATTTGACTTCCGTTAGGGTTAACCTAGGCTTTTGCTGCTTCGATTCTGTATATTTCGATGGAATTGTGTTTTTGTTTCTGATGTTATAATTTTGAAGAGAGTTCTTGGAATTGTTGTTGAAGATTTCAAGATTCTTGAGTAGATACTGAAGTGTGGGGAATTGGTAGCTAATGGGATCAGTTTACGCATATGAGTAATTTAGTGTTTCTTTACTACTTTCTTTAGGGTTTGGCATTTGCAGAATTGGATTATATTTTGGAAATTAACTGAATTAGAAACTGTGTTGTTCATCATTTGTATGAATGTTGAGAAGTTCTTTTTTATGTGAAAGATTGGAGTGGTTTCTAATTGTTAAGAAAACAGAACAACAATCAAAGAAAATGTGAGACAAGAACACAAAGATTTACGTAGTCAATGTGTTAGCTAGCTACATCCACGGACAGGATAACGATTTATTAATTTAGAGATACAAGATTATAGAATGTTGATCAAGTGAGGCTAAGGTCTTAAGAAAGTTTATATAATGCATTCTTATATAAAAAAAAAGAAGGTCCAATTACGAAAGCATGAACTGTGGGGGCATCATAGTTCTAGTAATTGTGGGGTATCGTAATTCAAGGCATATCTCAACACTAATTTTATCATAACGTGACCTGCAGAACAGAAACAGCGATGGCTTTGGGAACTCAAAGTTAGTTTAGAAGATGCTGATGATTTGGTACATTTGAGGAGCCTTCTTTTTGTCACAATGACTTTACTTTTTAGGTTGATTAGATTCTTAATGATATTCATCCAATGTTTTTATCTTTATTGATGTCTAGATCGAGAAAATGGACCTTGAGGCCACAAGTTTGCAGCCAGGGGTAAAGGTTAATGCACTTGATAAGCTACGGGAGTACAAAGCTGATCTCGTAAAGGTCAAAAAGGAATTCGAGAGATTGACATCACCTACGGCTGATCAAGCCGCCCGCGAAGAGCTGTTGGAGCTGGTAAAAATCTTGATGATTCAATTTTTACAGTTACCTTCAAATTTAAGCATACTAATGCAACTGAAATGACTTTAATTGCCATCTTAATTACAAAGAGCTCAAAGGGTGTTAGGATATTATTTAGGAAATGAGTTCTACTGTCATGGTAGCTATCTACCTAGAGTTTTATGACCTACAAGTTCAGTTTTCCTAAATTTTTCGATCACTGTGTAAGTTGACCCAAACTCTCATGAATTCCTTCTATCTAACTCGTAAAGATTCAACTCTCAAAATATGTGAATGATATAATGTAGTTGTAGTTCGAACGGATATGATGATAACTTAAACATCTGCCCATATATTTATCTTACACTGGTGTTTAATTTACAAGTTTTAATTTTATTTTGACTGTCATTCTTGCAGGCTTCGGCTGATCAAAGAGAGAAGATGACAATGTGCCTAGAGAGGATAAACCGGTCAGGTGAAAGAATCATAGGAGGTAGAAGAGGAAACCTGCGGGGTACCGAGGAGCTCGGCGTCCCTGTCCTTCAAGACTTGCAGCAACTGCGTGAAACTCTCCTTCCCTCGATTAGAGTAAGTTTTTTTCTTGATGTTATGTTCTGCCTGACTAGTAAGTTCTTGGCCACTTGCCAATTACTCTCAGTAAAACACATTTTCAGCTTCAATTATAAATTTAGTCATTGTGATTTGAAATAAGTTAAGACTTTAATCCTCATTCCTCATTGTTAAAAATCAGAATTTAGTCTTAATGGTTTCAAAAATCAAAACTAACTGATAGACATCTCATCTAAAAAAGAGTATTAGGTTTCATCAAATTTATAAAGACTGAACTCTAGTTTTTAATATTATAGAAACAATTATAACTTTTCTCCTAGAGTCCAAACTTGAACTTTTCCCAAATTATAAGGATTAAATTTATGATTTACTTTTTTTTAATTGTTATTTCTTGCTCTTTTTCTGTGCTTGGTATAATTGTTAACAACATTCTATATATTGCAGCCTCATGAGGAAGATACGGAAGATGACTACATTAATGCAATAAATTCGGCCATGAGGTCTCGAAGAATCGATCGAAATAATTGCATCGTCCTGTCTGTAATCAGCGTCCTGGTACTCGTGATCATCCTCATAATCGTCATCATAATATATTTTACGCATTAACACTGCCTAGAGACCTCACCTTGATCACAAAAGAGTTGTGATCATTTGATTTTCTAATAGTACATTTTGTTGTCATCATTTTTTTTCCATGAAAACGTTGTACCAATTAAAAAAAAAATATTGCATTTTGGTTATTGGTACAACGTTTTCATGTCTGTAACCAAACCAAATCTTGTAACTCATTAGCGGTTTGGTTAATCAATACCATGATATAGTAGCCATTTTTTGAATGTGTATTTTAGTGGTTAATTTCTTTCTCTATCTGCACTTTGGGAATGAATCATCAGGAAATAAAATGAAATTAACCCGTAGTAATCAATTGATGATTTTTTTTAAAAAAAATTAACTTTTGGGTTTAACTTAGATTATGCTATTTCGTACCTTTTTAAAATGTTATATTTAAGGCCCCGTTTGATAATCATTTGGTTTATTGTTTTTGGTTTTTCAAATTTAAGTCTATTTTCTCTCAAATTTTCTACAATTTGTTTCATCTTTCCACCATGTATACATCACTTTTTAAGAAAGTAGGGGGAGACCAACCAACTTTTAAAAACAAAAAAAAGTAGCTTCCCAAAGTTTGTTTTTGTTTTTAAAAGTTGGTTAGTATTCTCCTACTTTTTTAAACAAAAATGGATAAATAGTAGGAAAGATGGAGCACATTGTAGAAAATTTGAGAGATAATAGGCTTAAATTTGAAAAACCAAAAACAAGAAACCAAATGATTATCAAACGGGGCCTAAAACTACATATTTGTTTTTTGCTATTTATCTAAACATCTTGTCAATAAGGTTGACTCCCCCACCTTAATATGATAATTATAATTTTAATTTGGTTTTTATATTTTAAAAGAATTCAGTTGTGTCAAAAAAAAAAAAGTTTGGGTTTTACTTGGATTTGGTTTTTGTAATTTAAAAATTTACAGTTTAATTCTTTTAAGTTTGGATGAACCTTATATATTGTCTCTAAAGTCTTTTTTTTTTTTTTTTCCTTTTTTTCCCTTAATAAACTTGACTCATTTCTATATTTTACTAACACGATTAGCTAAATAGAACTATTGTGATTTATAATATTTGACTTTTTTTTTTTTTTGAGAATAAGATTTGGCTAAACTATAATGATAAAATTAAGGGAAATTATAGTTACTAGACCTATTATGAAAACTAATTGCAAAATTAGGCACTTAAGTTTTTTTTTGCAAACTT
>JBBMEF010000002.1:6568349-6581241 GCA_037832685.1 Sicyos baderoa | reverse complement strand
TATATATTTTTGAGTACAAATTGGGGGAGGGGATTACAAATACTAACACTTCCACGGTTCGAGCTCATGACGTTGGTGTTGAACCGGTTTATAACCAAACAAAGAAACTATTGCGCCACTGATTCTTTCGATGTTAAGGTAAACAATATCAAAACTGTAAAGTCATCCTATTTTTATTCATAGAGGCAATGCCTTTATATACATAATACAATAGTAAATCTAGTTATTAATAAGTTTAATGTACCTATCATTATAATCTAGTCTAGGTCACCTTGTATGCACACTTTTTTCTAAAGAAACATATTGGTGTTTATAAATTTAGTTTGATTGTTGAGAGAGGGTGGTCTCTGTATACTATCTTAATCAAAATAATCGATGTTATTTTAATTTACCATCTTTTCTCAAACAATACTTTTGCAACTTACAAATGTTTTAATGCTCTTCATTTGAGAGGTCAAGAACATTTTGAGAACGACGGCTGTAGATAATTTCAAATAATTAAGATTCCCTTTTTATTACAAGTATATAATAATAAAACAAAGAAACTTCTTGAGTTTTATATGAAGATCCAAAAAAATTTATTCTTCGTACATGTCAAATATGTAAATTCAATAACAATTAGAGGAAGATTCGAACCCATAACTTTCATAGGCACGGACTTATATTAATTGAATTATTATTTTCGTTGACAATCAAGAACACGGTTATACAACCTATAAAAACACGTTGTGGTCAAGTAAGATCTTCAATCAAACATAGCTTTCCATAGTTAAAATACATACTACCCTCTTTAGAATTGAAGTTTTTATTTATCTTTTATCCGTGAATTTTCAGGTCACGATTTACTCTTTATAATAGAGTAGTCGATCTTCTACCTCTGCTCAATGAAAAAAAAAATAATAATAATAAAAATAAAAAATATTTTTTGATATTACCATCTCTTTGTCCTTCAATGCTACAGAACTTGATCATGTCAAACACACAAATAAAAAACGATGATCTTATACAGAATGTCAATATAAGTAATAACAATGGTTCTCCAATTCAACTCCTGCCATTTAAGATATCTAAAGTAGCATTCTACATAGCATACCATGAATTACTAGCAAACTTTTTGTTTCTGTACATTACTCAGCAAAAATAATAATACTACATATTTCTCATTCAAGCATGAATGAAAAATATGCCTTTGCCTCCAGAACTTGGGATGTCAACAAAAAACACAAGATTATAAAATCTATGCCTAATTGTACGGTACGTATAACAACACTAACAAACATCATGGTTCAGACTGAACCAATTTAAACTCAGGGAACTCTGTTCTCAGGAATTGCAAACAGACGAAACACTTTTCCGGGAAAGATGAAAGCCTGAAAGTTCAATAAGCATACCTGGGGTCGGGACTGGACCACGCATTCACTGCATAACTCTCCCTCAAATTGTACAGAACTGTAACAACAAAGCAAGCTCCAAGTATGGATATGAAGTGCCCCATCATCTGTTTTGTAAGTTCAAGATTTATCTGGATGGATACAGACTAATTCTAGACAGCAAAAAAATTAATCCTAGTGGTCAAGTATATGCATAGCGACATCACTAGCAAAAGGAAAGTTGAGATTTTGAACTGAATGACCCTACCCTCCAGTTCCAGCACTGTCAGATGCTACCTTTTCAGTTGAAGAAGCGGAGTTTGCTTCACTCGAAGTTTGGCCACCTTTTTCGCCCTGACTAAGTACGCGGTCGGAATCTTGATCTGGGAAAACTTCTGATTGCAACGACGGAGAAATGTTATTTACATGTAGCCATGTGAGTTCCCACAAGCTATCTCCACCTAGCGCACTCCTCTGAACTAGCACACCCTTAGTTTTCATAACAAGCAAGGTATTCTTGAGGAGTTCAGGCACTAGCTCCTGAAGCTTCTCGCTTCTTTTCCCTCTAACTTTTGCTTTGGCATACTTTTCCATTCGGCTAAGAACACCAAGCCATAGCTTGCAGAAGGTTGTTAACTGAGAAAGATCCTGGAGCATAAGTAGAAAAACCTTGGACAAGAGTTTCATGGCAAGGATCAGCGTCCCCTCCATGTTTCTGTAATCCTTCTGAGAGTGTCCTTGTGCAATTTCCAATAAATCATCAAGCATTGTGAAGATCACAAGATCGAAACACTGTAACCAGAAACCATGTGGAAGGTGGATTTCGTCAACACCGGTCGAGCACTTTTGCAATGACAGCAGAGCTTGGTTTCTAACCTCCTCTCTCTGGTCCAAGCAAACTTTTCTCAAGCCTTGCACAAGCCTCAGCCACATGTCTCCAATATCTTGTGAGACTTTAATGGTGTCCTCCTCCCTTGCAGCTTCCTTACCCTCCCTAGCCCACCGTGCTAAACAATCAACAGATCCAGCCATTAGATCCAATGCACGCAAAGAGCGTTCAGCCTGTCCAACACGAGACTCGGCAAATTGCCTAGAAGCATCAATGCAGAGGGTATAATTTGCCGGTAACAAGTGAGCACCATCAGATACGATGAATAGTAGAGCATCAAATCCTGCCTCAGAAGCCTCAGGATGCCGAGCTGTAATGGAGAGTAAGGATGTTATTGTTCGCCATCCTGATGGAGATCTAATATGAGAAGCATTTGCTTTTACTAGGCGACTGACTTCCTGTGTAATTTGCTCACAGTATGCATCAGCAACCCGAGCATCTAGCTTCAAGACAAGTTGCAGAGATCTCAAAAGTTCATCAGCAAGGTTCTCTTTATAAGGAAGCAAGCGCTGGCAAATCCGGAGAAGTCCGAAAACAGCTTTCTCCACCAGGGCGCAGGGCATGACAGTTGACTGCACAATATTGGATATATGATCATAAACACCAGGCCACAGAAGCACAATTCTATCTCGGTTATTCAGGGTAATGGCAATCAATAATTCCAGACAGAAGACTGCTGTATCTTCATCCTCAGGAGAACTGTTTCCTTTCTGAGGCCGTCCTGCAGCCCAAATGAGTGCTTGTGCCAATTGTAATAGAGATTCAGCCTGAAGAAACTTGCTCTCTGTAAAAATGCTGTCAATATTGCACTTTTGAATAGTCTGAAGGGTGCGCTGGTGAGCTGCAAGTTGTTGTTCGGTAGGCTGTGACCTCGGCTCCTCAGTGTCGAGAGATAACAGCTGACTGAACCGGCCCATCAATCCAGAAGATCTCTTGGGAGTTCCAATCGACTGTATATGAGCAGCAGATAACGAACTTGTAAGAGGCTTTCCATGCCCAGTATCAGCAGAAAGTTCTGACTCATCAGCTGCATCACTGGCCACCCGAGCTGGTAAAAGACCAAGCTTGTGCAATCGTAAGATGCAATCAAGGATGTTTCTCCAACCTGTGCGAATGAAGTCACCATACCTGCTTTTTTGGGATAACAAACCAAGCTTTTACAGAGAGAAACGAATGAATGTACAAGGGCATACAAAAAAAACAAGCCCCACAAGATAAAACCCAAAGCTAATTACAAGAAAAAAGTCACCACACCTGTTAGCAATGGTGAAAACTGTCATAGTAGTCATCCTTGCTTTTGTATCATCACCAAAGGCCAGCACAGGCTCCTCGACAGATGATGGGTTCAAGAGGGTTGTGAACTTGCAGAGGGACACAAC
The DNA here is from genome assembly GCA_037832685.1 of Sicyos baderoa. Lineage (NCBI taxonomy): Eukaryota > Viridiplantae > Streptophyta > Magnoliopsida > Cucurbitales > Cucurbitaceae > Sicyos > Sicyos baderoa. The sequence continues at coordinate 6,577,603 of JBBMEF010000002.1, read as the reverse complement.
AAGATCGTCAAGTACATCTTCAAGATGATGGCATGCAGATATCTTTGCAACAGCTAAGAATCCATCAATGCACGTTTGATAGACTTCTTCATGTTCTGCATGATCAAATACCACTGATATAGCAGCAATTGTTGGCCCTGACATTATAGCAAACATATCGCGATCAAGGTAGGCTTTAGAATCAGAAACGATGAATGGAGAGGATTTATTGGATTTATGCATCAGGTCTATCCATCGACTTGGGTTCATTTCAGGAAAACCATTCCCTTGCTCTGGAGTTGTACGAATCTCGTTCTTACAAATTGAGTGATACAACTCAGATAGGAAGTCTCTTGGAAGATCATTGCCACCATTTATTTTCCTGTTGTTCCAAATGAAATCTTCTTCCGTCATCTTCTTTTTCACTTGAACATTGTGCTGATCTGTATTGAGCATTATAAGTGAATATGATAGCACAAGAGCAGCATCCTTATTCGCAAGAATTAGAGGTGACTGTTCATAGTATCTCTCAGAGAATGCCTCAAGCACCCTTTGTATCTTCTGTGATTCTCCGGGGAGTCGAAAAGTTTCCAAAAAAAGCCGCAAAGCAGTATCCAAATTCATGTCCTGAAAATCAAAAGTCCAAGCAAATTCATGAAGAACTTGGACACAAAACTCGTCATGATTTCCAAGGAAGTCCCCAACAAGATTTTTATCCAGACCAGCAGTGTACCTGAAAAAGCAGGCTACGCTTTTGGGATCAAGTTTATCAGGCAAGAGATGGGTTACTTGAAGGAATTCCAGTCCTTTTTTGGGATCACGGTTAAAGTGGTCGGCTCCAATCATCAATCGTCTCTTGATGTACTTTTTCCTTCTCACAAATGGAACCCATTGATTAGGATCACTGAAATTTTCACATTTAACCATCCAGAAAGGAATATATTCCTCAAGGTTCACAGGAGTAATTTCTAGGCCCGTTGTTCCATTACTTATCCTCTCAGCCATTCCCTGAATAACAGCAATAAGACCATCCAAAGCAAGGATGTGCATTGAAGACAAAGGACAATTAACTGGAAAAGCACTCTTGGACAGAAGATTAGCAAGATTTTCAAAGACATTACTGCAAGTTATGTCACAATCTAAGTTTGCATACATTTCCACCATAAATGTTTTCTGCCTGCAGAAATCAACAAGAGCCTCCATTGCAACCTCCTGCTGTTGGTATGAAGCCCCATACCTGCTTTGAGCAAGTCTCAAAATCACACATGAAAAGAAAGCCTCAAGCTGTAACTTCAGCTCAGTTCGCAGATGATGGTATAGATTGAGAACAATGCTACAAACCATTGAAAGGATTAGCGAGCTTGTTGACAGACCAAATTGCATAAGGTTTCGAAATAATTCATCTTGGATCAAACTCAATAACCTAGGGTGATGGCAAAAGGAAGGACCACCCAGCTCTATTGCCGAATTTATCAATCCCAAGGCAAAAAGAGGAACATCTTCATCAAAAGCCATGGTATTTGATCTAGCACCCAACTCCATATGCTCAACTAGGTTTAACAATGAACAGAGGAAACGAAAAATCTCCACCATGCAGGGAACCCCATAAGGTTCATTCATAAGATGGAAGTCAAATGGAACTGTATCCTTCACACTACCGTCCTCAAGTAAATTTTCCTCCATCCCAGTTGCCATCAGACCTGATGAAGAATTGGAGTCAAAATTGTTTAATGACGATTGACCGCCAAATTCATGGCCCAAGTTGCCATTCTCCAACAGTCTACTTCCAAGCACATAGTCATCACTAGGCCCCCTACCAGCCTGATCAAGATAATATAATTCTCAAATCAATTAAACCAGCTCTTACAAAAATATAGACAAAGAGCAACTTAACAATTTGAGTATAAAATAATCTGATAACCAATGTTTTAAAAGGCTAAAAGCATTCTTCAAGCCTTTACCAACAAGAAGTGAGGAAATGTAAAAAAAGTATTAATAAAAAAGCAAAACTATGTACTTTGGACAAAATTATTATTGTAGATAAATTACAAAAACGAGAAGATGTTTCCATCAACTTTCACTTCCTTAGACAAAAATTATAAAGCTCACTCAACATCATCGCCATTGTGACTAATAGGATAACCTCACTCTTTAATATTTGTCTACAGTGCTTTTTTAGTAATAGAGAAACGGTGGAGTTTCTATTTTGAAGAATATGCAAAAACATTGATGTTGTTGTTCTACATATTACATGAGGTATAAGGACTTTAGGTCTTAGTGCCTTCCAAGTTCCAAGCCTCTTGTTAACCAAAGAAGCATGAAGCTAAAAGTTTGTTTCTCAACTCAAGTATACTTCTGAGTTCTGATCACTACATAATAAATTTCAACAAAGATACGAATAAACACACTCCAATTAGCTAAAATCCATTTATTGAACTGTATCGCTTTAATTTAGGAGAGCCAAAATTTCAAAGAAGCTGATATGCTTACTTAGTTTTTTTGTGAGGCTGAGTGGAGTCCATGGTCCAACTCATAAAAATGGGCTGTTATCTCTCTCAATCTAATAAAAATCTTCTTCTAATGACATTTAATCAGTCTTTCACAGAATTGAGCTTAACAACAATAAGAAAAAAAAAGGTCAAAAAGTACACTCTTAACCAAAATTTCTAACCTACTCAGTATTTGACATTATTTATTACAACGAATAGCGATTAACAAATTAATTGTTTTTTTTTTTGAAACAAGGTAACCACGCCCGTCCCTAGGCCAGGCCGGAGACATCAAAGAAGTATGTCACAGGTGAGTTTCGAACCTGAAACCTTGAAGGGAGCATACCTTCAAAACTCAAGCCTTCAACCATTCTGCCGCCCCTTCGGGACGATTAACTAATTAATTGTTAACAATAAAGATATATTTCTTATATCTATGATTAACTTAGCACACCTCGACTATTCTCCCAAGTCAACCATCTGACCCTATAATATTTGATTGTCAAGAAAATTTATAGAAAAATAATACCTACGTAGATGGTCATCATGAATTGATCACATAACTTCTAAATTCTCAATGTCTTTATTTGACCACTAAGCCAACCAATGATGGTTAATAATGTAAGCTTATGTTTATCATTGTACCTGTAGGCTTCATTTTGTATGTTATTTCTTTCTTCTTTTTTTTCTCAACGGAAGTTTGGTTTATCATTGAAAAAAAAAAGATTTAAAAACCAAATTAAGAATGCTGTAAAATCCAACCATGGTGCAACAGGTATCTCATAAGTAATACTATAAAACCCAATCTTGATAAAATCAAGGAAAGATGGAAATATCCCAACAATTTAGTCCCCAAAGAAGACTGGATTAAAAATGAAAAATACTTTATTGCATTACCCATCTTAGTAACCTCTAGAATTTAGCTAAAGAGAAATGCAGAAAATAAATTAGTACCTCCGAACTATTGCCATTGACCAGTGCACGTTCTGTGGTATTGATTTCTGAAAGATGTGAAAATATACACCTAACAAGCTCATGAACCGTGTGGCGAGCTATCCGTTGCAATAGCTCACCCTTTGAGGACGCCTGATGCACTATGCGGAAACAGGTATTAACAATGGTGCAGACATGCTGATTGCTCAACATAATGGATGCCTTACTTTTCATACAAGCAAGAAGAACCTGAAGAATTTTCATCAGGACCATTTCTTCTGATGCAGGATCTGTTAACTCAAATCTACAACAGGTAACAGCATCAACTATCAAGTGAACGGAATCTCCAGCATTAACAGTGTTTTGATCTATCATGTCAAGAGTTAAAATCTTGTACACAGAAGATAAAGCAACCCCAGTAATAGGTGCCCCAGTTTCATCTGATCGAATTACATCTAAAAATGGTTGAAGATACACAGCTGGGTTGATTGTATGCCATGGATGTTGCCATAAATATATCTGTTTTCTTAATGACTTCAGTGATTGGATTAAAGAGTGTTCTAGTTGATCATCACCTGACATATATCGACCTCCCCATCTTACGTTTCTTCTCATTACTGCCAATACAGCACCAATTTCTGAATTAATCATGCAAGCTAAAGCAGTTTTATTCGTATGTGTGACATCACACTCCTCAGGTTCTTCCTCAATTGAATTGATTCCAGATTGCAGCTTCAAGCGACCCATCTTTGGATATGTTCTCTTCACAGTACTGAAATTGACCAATTACTGTGAGAATAACGAGCAGAAACCTTGCTAATGTGCACAATCACTGCATACACGGAAAAGAAACGTTTTTATTAGAAATTGTAAATTCAATGAGCTCATAGTGAAAAGTTGGCATGAGAACTCTAGCTAAAAGTTAGATAACCCTCCAATGCTACATTTTTTGATAGAAAAATCCTCTAATCAATTGTAACAAATGATAGAAAAACTAGGTAACCCTCCAAAGCTAAATTTTAAGTTCCAACTTAATTGAATGAATAATAGATTGACCTTATATTTCATAAGTTTAATATAATAAGGATTTCATCCCATAAATCACATCCCACGAAGACTGACTGGAGTAATCATGCTAAGACGGCTCATTTCATGCAAGTTGTTGTCTGAAACTGTATATTATTGATTAATTGCAAGAAGTTCGGGTTTGCAATGATTCCATGGAAACTATTAGAAGCCAGTGATTTTAACCTCGAATGATCCAATGTACAAGCTAACTAAAAACTCTGTAAGGGGTAGGAGGGAGGACATTTTTTTATAGGAACCAAAACTTTTCATTGAGAAAAAATTACATAAGGACTTACCTATAATAAGTACAGTAGATACATCCACAGCAATACGAGGAGGGATACACGTAAAAAAGATGAGGAAACACCAAACCTAAAACAGATAGAAGACAACAACTATGATGGCTTTGATAGTGTTGATAAAGCTGTAGAGATACAAGCAGATCAGACCATCCAAGAGAAAAAAAAATGAAAATGCACATAGCCCTAAGTAAAATTAACCCTTACCCTTCACGAAGGGGGAGCCTAAAGGAGAGAAACAAAGAAGCTTATTAATGACTGAGTCTCCTCGTGGATCTATTGATTCAAAGCTTTGATGAAAGGATGTGAATGACAGCAGCAAAGGGAGAAAGCAAAGAAATATAACTATTGAAATTGGCAAAAGGAACCTACTTATTTTATTGGAAACTTCACTGATAACATTTTGGCCATTTACACTAGGACAAAGTGCATTGATAAAGAATCTTTAGTGTCGCTGTTCGTCTTTACCAAATTTATAGTCTTCGTGTCCATGGCCGGAAGCTCGAACAACAATATAAGAATGGACAATGGAGACAGAAAAACAGCACCCAAATTCGAACTCAAATCTGACGAACCTTTGAAACACCAACCCCTTCCTTTCCTCTCTCCGAAATTCATATTTCAAATTAAAAATGGTAACAGTTTGGAAAAACTCAAATATGAAATCTCGTCTCTAGTCTCTAAAACGAGGAAAACGGTATTCACAGTTGTTTTCGGATCCAAATTCCTCGCAATTTCGAGAAATTCGAGCACACTGAGTTTTCATAGTTAACCCGTCTCAAAGATAATGTCAACCTACATCCGTGTCGATTAAAGGCGAGGGTGCTCCTTATGAAATATAGTATGCCATCGGAGCTTCCTTAAGCAACCAAACAAGCGATTTCGAAGGGGAAAGAAGCAAAATCCTACTCAATCACTCTAAGCACATAGATGAACAAGGAAATGCGTGTGAAACACAGAAATGGCGACTAAAGATCTAGAAAGCAACAAATTACCTGAGATGAGGCGGTCAACATATGCAGGAACAAAACCAGAGATCTAGAAAGAGATTAAGGAGCTTCATTTTGGCTCTGTGCACTCGATCTTCGATCCATGGCCTTGGTACAAATAAAAACCAGAAAAATGTCTGGTAAACAAGAAATCCTCGATAAGCTAAAAATCACCAAAATTAACCGGATCCCAAGGAAACAATAATCGCCTAGATCAGAACAAATTCGAACACGAATGATACAGAGGTAGCGTCGGAATGGAATTTTCCGGAGCGGCGGTCGGCGAACGGCGGGGCTGAGCCGGGAGGAAACGACGGCCGGCGAGGGTGGAGATCTCCGTTTTTGTGTCTACAGCAGTGCGACTGGAGGGGGTGAATAATTGGGAAGAAAATATAAATTTTGAGAGGAAAAAAAAAAACAAAAAAAAAAACAAAAAAAAAAACTATACTATGTGGAATATGATTATTTTATTATTATTAGAAATATTTAGGTCATGTTTGGACATGACTTAAATATTTCTCTATTATTATTACTATTGTTTTTTTAGTTCATGTAAAATAGGAAATTATTTTTTTTATAAAAAGAAAAGGGGCGAGAGAGAACAAATAAGTCATAAATTTTTCGATCATTTTTTATATTTATTTTTTTTCCGACTAATGTTACCCAAGATATGGTATAAAATAAATATGAATTTTACTCATCACTTTATACATTTAATGTCCACTTTAATTAATTGAGTCACATTATAATTCTTATTTAACCATATTTACGGAAAGTTATTCAAATTTATAAGCTAATAATTGTTAAATCATGCTTATAAAAAAATTATTATTATTAAAGCAGGTCATGAAATATGTTTAATCATTTTTTTGTGGGTAAAATATTAATTTGATTCATAAATTTTGAAATTTATTGGACTTTGTTATTTAATATGAAAAGGTCAATTTTAATTTTTAAACTTTAAAAAGATTAGAGGATCGAACTTATAATTTTAAAGTCGTTAATATAAAGATAACAGTTGAATAATGCTCATTTGGACAGTTAACCCAAATCACATTAATTATTTATTATATATATATATATATATATATATATTTATTTATTTTTAGTACAATTGTAAATAGTTTTTGTTTAAGAAAATATATGTAAATGAATTTCACATTAATTGTATGTTTATGACATTGAAAATACAAAAAGTAAATGTTTATGACATTGAAAATTCATCTCTGGTTGCAAATTGCTCTCAATTAAAAAAATGGCGGAGACAGGCGGCAGTTCCGGAGGATCTCGATGGTCTCTGACAGGCTCCACCGCGCTCGTCACCGGCGGCACTCGCGGCATCGGGTCTGCTTAATTTATTTCAAATCTTTTCTTCTGAAACCTTGCTTTGAGATATTGTCTCCGAGTTTGAGCTTGATTTTGGATTCCGTTTTGTTGCGATTGTGTGTGATTTTTCCTTTTGTTATAGTCGCGCTGTAGTGGAGGAACTGGCCGGATTGGGCGCGTCTGTTTACACATGCTCCCGGAACGAAGAGGAGCTCAATCGGTGCTTGAAGGAATGGGAAGGCAAGGGTTTTCCGGTCGCCGGATCGGTTTGCGATGCTTCGTCGAGAGCGCAACGAGAGAAGCTGATTCAGGATGTGGCTTCTGCTTTCACTGGCAAGCTCAATATTCTGGTCTGTATGCTTCTGCTTCTGCGCCTATTTTGATTTTAGAATAGACATTTGGTAACGGTGCTGAAATTGAGTATTGTTTGTTCACAATTTGAAGCGATAAGATGCTTGTTTTACTGGCTTGCTTTTGATTATGCAGGGGAGGCTTGCATTTTTAGTCATTTTTCTACAAATTTTGAAGTTCCATTATCATCATGGATAAATTATAATGTGATTTCAAAAAATAGAATTTAGTTTCTATAATAAAACTTTAAAAAATAGTTCATGTCGTTCATAATCGCTAGCGAATTAAGTAGGTGAATGTAACTATCTATGTGTAAATAATATGATTTGTTTTATCCAATCATTCACCATTGTTGACAAATGAATAGCTAGCTTTCATGGCGAAATGAAGACTCTATGGATTCTCCTCATCAGCACTTTTTGGTGATTGACTTGGAAAGCCAGAAATGACATTATTTTTGACAATGGAAGACTTCACACTAACAAACTATGGGATTCGGTTATCTTCCTTGCTATGACTTGGGCTCACACTATTGTACCTTTCAAAGATTATAGTCTATCCACTCTCATTACACATTGGAGTGGTTTTTTGTAACTCTTTTTGTACTTTTCATTCATCAATGAAAGTACCATTTCCTATATATATAAAAAAGAATAACTAGCTTTCACATATTTAATTCACCAACAATTACGAACGGAAAAAACTATTTTAGGTTTTATCAATCTACGAGGAAACTATAGAGACTAAATTCTCATTGATTGTGCAAGTGGGTTGATCGACACTTAAAATGTGCAGACTACCGTGACTTGCAATCGAACAATTGAAACTATAAAGCCTTATCAATATCAACTGTCAAGTACTTAACCCTTCATATAGAATCAATAACATGATTATTTCGAAGTTGCTCTCCAGAAATTCTGACAGTTTCTTTATGTAGGTAAACAATGTGGGAACAAACATCAGGAAGCCAACTATTGAGTACAGTTCGGAAGAATTTTCGGCGTTGATGTCTACAAACTTCGAATCTGCATATCATCTATCCCAACTTTCTCATCCTCTTTTAAAAGCTTCTGGAAATGGAAGCATTGTGTTCATTTCTTCGGTTGCTGGTCTCGTGAACATTGGGAGTGGAACCATATATGCAGCAACTAAATGTGAGTTGCTATTATAAAGCTGTACTTTCTTTGATAAGTTCTAAGAAGCTAAATGATAGGAATATTATTGTATATTAAGGGTATGTCAGTAATTTGGATAGGGAAGTTGCTTGGGTGATTTATTAATTATTATAAACAGGGTTAGTTAGAAAGGGTGAATGTAGGTATGGATTTATATACTTGGCTTAGGTTTGAGTGAGAATGTTCAAGAGAGTTCCGGTAGCTTGAATTATTCGGTATATCTTACACTTCTGTTCTCTTTTATATTTCAATATATTTGGGTTCTAATACTGAACTGTTTCTGTTTGTTATGTTCTACACGCAGCTGCAATAAATCAACTGACCAAAAATCTTGCTTGTGAATGGGCCAAGGACAATATCAGGAGCAATTGTGTAGCACCCTGGTATACACATACCCCACTTGTAGAAAAGGTTATATTTTCAACCATTCCCGTGAGATAATTTGCTCACATTAGTTTATGAGGATTTTCATGTATAACAATTGAAAAAAAAAACAGAAATGGTATGAATAGCAGAAGTTTGAAAAAAAATCATTTATAGCAAGAAAAAAATGGACGGTTGACCGCGTTAAGGTGTGTTCGCAAAATGCGAATATTATAAATGATTTGCAGCGATTTGCAAAGGCAAGTATACCTTATCGTTTGT
>JBBMEF010000002.1:6529309-6563973 GCA_037832685.1 Sicyos baderoa | reverse complement strand
ATTCGTTATTTTCGAATTTTATAATGTATTAAAAGAAAATCTAACTTTGCTAATATTTGTGTAGATACATATATTTGTAAATACTTTTCAAATATGTTCTATTTTTGAAAAAAGCTCTAAAATTAAATACTTAAAATTCTTTCAAAAAAAATAAAAATTAAAATTAAGTTAATAATTGCATAATTATTAATTAAAAACTGATTTCCCCCTTGATTTATTATATTGGCTATTTATTTTAGTTATTTAGTTATTGACTTGGAAAATGAATTTGTATTTTTATACAACGCAACAATTTTGAAAATGACCCTTCACTCTTAAATTTGAAATTTTGGCAGAGAATCAAATTTCGTAAGCATGAAATGATTGGGCCTTGTAGTATACTCTCTATTATATTCACAATGCAATACATAAATTATTCAATTAGGCTGCTTTAATAAAGTTATCTTTAATTAAAATTTTCTTTTCATTAAAAACAAAAAAACAAAAAAACAAAAAATTTGATGGATATAATAATAATTCATCGGCTCAAATCTATCAATTTCATTGTAGTGGCCTAACTCAATTTTTTTTTTTTTTTTTTTTTTTTAAGACATTGGCCTAACTCAATTGATCACTCTTAAAATAGAGACTTGTTTTCAAGGTGTATATTCTATTAAACACGTTCTAATTTTAATATTGTTTTTAAATGATTAAATTATGTTTTTTTTTAATTTGGTCATTTTTAACTCTTGAAGCATAACAAATTTTATTATAGGGCATGTTTGGATAGAGGATGAAATGATTTGAGTGTGGTATTTAAATGAGAAATTAGACGAAAAATATGTTTGAATAATATTGTTTGAAGGAATTGCGGTAGACGAATTGTGTTTTGATAATAGTACTTGAATGAGTTGTTGTGTAGAAATTTAGAGAGGTTGTAAAAAAAAAAATATTTTAGGTAGATGTTGTAGTAATATTTTGTTTGAATAAAAGTGTTTAAAGAAAAAAGTTCGAATGAAAAATTAAAACGTCTGAGTTGATGGAAGTTTTTTCTATCCTAATCAAACATGGAGTCGATATCTCATAATAATTTCCCTTATCTTCTCTTATCTATGCATGCAATAGATTTTATTTTTATTATATATATAATTTATTACTTTCTCATTATTTGTGTACTCTAATATTAATAATTCAAGCCAAAATAATATAATTCTACTGGTATCTCCTACCATTAGTAACTATAAGGTTACATGTTTGAATCATACTCCCAATATTATTGTATCAAAATAATAATAATAATAATAATCCAAAATTGGGCACTATACTAAAATGACAAAAGCTGTCAACCTTTTAAGCATGGCTTTAAGTATTTACATTTATAAATGTGTTATAAATTAAAACCATTACCAAATGTTTCAATGGTAAAAAAATAAAAAATTTATAAGTTTTGTTCATGACTGTCGTTTGTTTAGAAATTATTTTTGTATAAATTTTATTCGTTCTAATATTAGAGAATTAGTTGGTATAAAAGCTCTCATGGACACTCACACTCATAAAAACATGATAAATATAAATGTTTACTATTATTAGGGAATTTATCTAACTTAACACATTTTTTTTCATATTTTTTTAAATAATTCATTCATAACATATTTTATCCAAAATTTCTATCATACCATCATTAGACTTCTATCAATTCGACTTATAGACTTCTATCAATTCAACTGATAGACTTTTATTAATTCAATTGATGGACTTCTATCAGTCAGCTGATAGATTTCAATTATTTTTGTGTGTCCCAAATAAATAAGTTTAGAAATTGTGTTATACATGAAATTATATTTTTTTTTTTTTACTATACATGCAAAATTCCCTTATTATTACTATTATTGAAACGATGTTTATTAAAATTTTAAATGATTTGTAACTATAAAAATAAGTTTCATAAGTTTAATACACTCATATGGTATAATACTCCAAAATAACAAAGAGAAATAAATCATCTCATTACCATTAAAAAATACGATCAATATGGCAACCACATGCGCTGTTTTTAGATTTGAAACAAATTGGGAAGATCAAATACAAATAAAATAAAATAAAATAAATAATGAACCATTCCAATGTAATTGTCTCTTTACCAACCCCGGATGAATATAAATTAAACACCTTCCACAGTTTCTCTATTTTTCATTAGAGCAATTAAAAGTAGTAAATTTGTTTTAGATAACAAATTCTAGTATTATGTGGTGGAAAAAATAAAAAATAAAAAATCGACCATTTAATGGATTGGTTCAATTTTTTAAAAATAATATTAAATTATTTGTTTGATATTTTAGAAAGGGAATTTACTACAAAAAAAGGGGGAATTTACACATATTGTTCAATTTGAATTTTTGGCTACAAATGAAATAGTTTTGATTTTGTGTCATAAATAGAAATACTTTGCATTTTTTATTATATATGCAAAATTCCTTTTTAAAAAACTAAAATATATTGGTTCAGTTCGATTTTGATAGAATAATCAATATGAGACCAAACCAAACTGAGTGTCTAAATACTAAAGAAAAATCAAAATATATTACCATTAAATTTAATGGAATAATCAATTTAAATGTGAAATATAAAGCAAAGATACTATAAATATTTTATTATTTATGGAAATGTTGTTTTTTTACTAGAAATCTTGAAATTCAAATTGAAAATGAGACAAAAATAAAATAAAAAGTAATTTCAATTCTTATTAAAATTAAAATCAAACCACGAACCAAATAAAAAACGAAACAACAGTTTTATTCTGTATTGGACATTTGTTTATATTCTTTGGTTGAAAAATGGAAGATATTGGTTCAGCTCCCTGTTCATCACAAAACCAACTAAAATCAAACCAAAATCATCCATAATTTTTGTTTTAATTATAACAAATTTTAAAAAATATTTCATACATGCAAAAAATCTGAAATATTTAAATTGAAATCTATCAATTTTAAGTATTTATTGAAACCTATCATTTTTAAGTTTTATGATCTTCATTTCAAATACATAGAATCTCTTTCTTTTACCATAATTACTTTTCATTCCATTATTATTGAAAAACATTTTGTTATCTCATAATCATTTCATGCACCATAAAATAACATTAGTTCACACTCCATAATCATTTTCTCACACAATCTTTAATAATTTTTTATACATTATATTACTATTTTTCACTCTCATGATATTCATTATTTTATTTTTTCTATAATCATTTCTTAACACCAAACACAAATAATTATTTTGATTCTCCTTCTCTCAAACCTACCCTTAAAATGAAAGGCATGTCCAAAATGATGAAGGTTGAACCTAAAACATGCTAGAAAAAGGGCAAATGGCCCAAAATAGGGGGGGGGGGAAAGGCTATTCCTCTCCTTCACATCACAGCCGTACACGTACCCCTTTTTACCCCAATGATGAATCCCCATAAAAACTTGCCGCCCAACACCCACAAAAACAGAGTACTCTCAAACAAAAAGCAGAGCACAGCACTGCAAGTGGGCGACAATAAAATCAAAGCCCCCATCTCTGCGAAACCGCTTTTCTACAGTGATTCTCTAATTCTACACTCTGAAATCTTATCGTACAAATTTACAAACTCCCGAAAAAAGCCCCCCTTTTCCTCCTCCTTCTTCTTCTTCTTCTTCCTCTTGGGATCTTTGTACTCATTTTCTGACTGACCCTTTTGAGTACTTTTAAGATTTTAGGTACAATTTCTGGGCCAGCCCCTTCTCTTCTGCATTTATATCATCATTTCTATCGAGATAAATCATGGGGTTTCTTCCTATTCTACAAACATGCTTGCCTTTTCCAACTTGGTATCGTTTTCTCTGTTTTTTTGTCTTGTATTTGATTGTGTTGTGATTATAGGTCGTTTTGTTGCGGTTTTCGATCTGGGTTTTGTGCAGAGATGAAGGAAGCTGCATCGGCTTAACGGGTTAGCTAGTTTTTTTTTTACTTGCTTTTGGTTGTTTGTCGTTTTTCATTTACAGTGTAGTGAGAGAAATTGTGGGGGAAAGGGAAAAGGGGAATAAAGGGAAAATAAGATAGAAACTTATTTTGGCTGCCTCCATTGGATTCCTTCTTTTGGTTTTGTGTGTATTTATTTGTATTGGGGTTTCTTTTGGGTGTTCAAATATTGAAGAAGAGATGGCAAATCGATGGTGGGCTGAAAATATACCCACTACCACAGACAGCAGTACCAGCAATCCTTATTCGACTCCATTGAAGCAACCCTTAGAAGCTGCTGATGAAGAGAATAACTCCGGCAGCCAAGAGAGAGTTGAACCGGGATCCAGCTCCAGCACGCGCCGCTCCCGTGGACGCCCACCGGGATCGAAGAACAAGCCGAAGCCGCCGGTGGTGGTCACGAAGGAAAGCCCCGATGCCCTCCGGAGCCATGTTTTGGAGATCGGCAGCGGCAGCGACATCGTCGAAAGCATCTCGAACTTCGCCCTACGCCGCCAGAAAGGGGTTTCGATCCTCAGTGGAAATGGGGTTGTTGCCAATGTCACTCTAAGGCATCTGGCCGCCCCCGGCGGTGTTATTACGCTACAGGGACGATTCGATATATTGTCGCTTTCGGGTGCTTTCTTGCCTGCCCCAGCTCCTCCGGGGGCTACTGGCTTAACAGTCTACTTGGCTGGTGGGCAGGGGCAGGTTGTTGGTGGCATTGTCGTTGGTGCACTCATTGCTACCGGTCCGGTTATCGTCGTCGCTGCGACCTTCACCAATGCGACATTCGAGCGGCTGCCACTCGAGGATGAGGAGGCAGCTGGGGGAGACAAATCTGGAAATAGTCAAAACAATGCAACTTCTCAGAGTATGGGAGAACAGCAGCAGCAGCATTCAATGGGAGCTTATAATATGGCTCCAAATTTGGTGCCAAATGGTCAGGTTTCTTCTCATGATGTGTTTTGGAGTCCTCCTAGAGCCCCTCCTCCATTTTAAGAGAGATAAGAGGAAAAAGATAAGATAAGTAGGTGCTAGTTTTGTTTTGAGCTTTTAAGAACTGATCTAATTTCCTTTTCTGCAAAACAGCTTGTCAAATTATCTGTAACCATATATATTATTATGTGTTAATTAGCTGGTAGGGTTTTGTTTGTTTTCATTTCAAAACTCATTTCTGTGTTGTATCATGGATATAACTATGATCATATGAGATTCCTTTTTTCTATATGCACCCCTCTAATCCTTATCTTTGTCAGAATCAATGAATCTATAGTGTTGTAGGTGAACAAATGGGATATGAGTTTGGAGCCATAATGTTCACTAATCAGGTACATGCTTTTCCCTTCGACAATATTTGCATCTTCCCTTTCATATGATCATGCTTTTTTTTTTTCCATCTCATAATATGATCATTTTGAGAAATATTTTTCGAAATCCATGAGGGGGTTTGTTGTGCGAGTTTGAACTTAGTTGATGAGAATTTAGAGTACCTTGTTAATTATCTACCATTGAAATATATTTGTGCATGTCTAACCATAGGTGTTATAGTTTTGATAGCTCAAACTTATATGTATATATATATATATATATATATATATATATAGGAAATGAAAACAATTTCATAGGTGAGAGCTATTGTTTGAGTCCATTACTGTTGAAACTTAGGATAGTTGTGTAATTATTGTCTATTTTTAGCTTTAGAACCATATTTAACCTAGTTAGTTGAAAGTCTTACATAAAGATCTCGTAGTCGGTTTCTATCTTTTTAGTACTTATATGTGTATTGAAGAAAGTAAGAGTTTCTTCAATTATACAAGAGATAACAAATGAAAATACAAGTCTTAATTTTCGAAAAGTTGAACATCCAACTTATGTTCAAAGAGGGAGGCTTGTGAGTCGATGAGCAACTATCAAAACTTGAAAACGGACACTCCCAGTCCTACCATCTAGATCTTTTGGCTTAGACGTTTGGTTTTAATGGTAAAGGTGATAAAGTTGTTAGGCAAACAAGTCTGGATAATGACAAAGTTGATAGATTTGATTTGGTCATCGACGTGGGGTTATTATCCAATTGAGTGTTGAATTTGTTTACAACTACTCTCCCCACTTGTCTATAAATTGTTGTTTAAAATAATATAATGTGTCTTGGCTGCTCTTTTTAAATTGCTCTATAATTCATTACTTTGATAATTAAACATTAGTAACTTTGCTCTAATATTTACCCCTAAGAAGATGCATGGATATGGACCCGAGATACAAAATAGGGCACTATACAATTTAGGACAATTCATAAAAAAATAGGACATGGGTACGACGAGGACACTACTACTATTTTAAATACACAATTTTCAATAATGTATATCAATTTTGTACTTTTTTTTTTGAAGTCAATAATTTTTTGTATGAATATGCTTCAAAATTGGGTTTGATGTAACTCGCTCTAAAATTCATCATCCTTGTCACATATGTCTATTTATGTCTTTTTATTTTTGTTCTAAAAAGTGTTTGATACCATGGTTGACAAATGTTGGATTCATATTCTTTTTGTACCACTTATTTTAACACATCTATTTTGGTAACAAGTGTTTGATATGTGTTCTAACATGTGTCTATGCTTCTTAACTGCTCACCTTTGATAATTTTGTGGCTTTTTACCATTTATTTAACTTCTAGCAAAATTGAGCATAGGTTAATCAGTTATAAACATGGAACAATAAAACACTTTTGTTCTAAGCATCACTCTCTTATTGATGAACACTTTTTTATGGTTGTTTTAGTGGTTAGCATTTATCAACATGAATGACATGGATCTCTTACGTAGTGTATAATGATGAAAATGATATATGTATAATTGTTCTAGTAGTACACAAATTATTTTATGTGCATCATAGATGTATTTAGAGCCATAATTTTTTTTTGATAGGAAACGATAACAATTTCATTGATAGGAAATGATAATTTAGAGCCATAAATTAGTAGCATATTTATTTGGTTTATTATGCAAGCATACATTATCGATGAGTTTTCTCTGTGGTGAAGTGTCAAGATGTTTGCATTTACTTATGTTTTGGTGTTTGTTTCATAGACCTATCACTTTTAGCAGTTTAATAATGGTCTAATCGCCAAATGGCGATTACTTTTAGGAATCTAGGAGAGATTATTTAAGGTCTAAAAGGTTATACATTTAATTCACGGTGACCACCTCCATATAAATTAGTTTTCTATAGTTTTTCTCAACAGCCAAATGTTGTAAGGTCAGATGAACTGTTAGAATAGTCGAGGGGTGTAAGTTGGTTCATACACTCACAAATATTAAAAAAAAACAACAAATCTTTTTTTGTTTAGCAGTTTAATAGAGTAAATTCATTTTTGTGGAAGTTCATTTTACCATCACAAACTTGCATACTTGTCAAAGTTAACTTTTCTTTGTTGAATTGCTAAGTCAATGGAGGTTGGTTTCTGTGCTAGAAAGTGTTCCAAAATGGTAGTTGTTAGGGTTGAAAAGTATGTCCATCTTTTCCCCTCGAAGTTCTTTCTTGTCCACAACATTGAGTTTGATTTCAATCAAAACCCACATAGACTACCATTACAATGGTTTGCACATGGTTTTTGACATGAAATTTCAACATTCCTTGTGATCTTGCATCTCTATAGAATTAATCATCCATTGTTGGATGTGAAATGTACGATGAGTTGAATTCGTGGCTAGGCCAACGATCTTGATTGTCGGAACGTGGTCGATAGAGCGACCGAGTTGTACTCAAGAAACATGCTTTATCATGATGACTTGTTGCCCCAGTCGTTGTTCGAGTTTGAAACATGTAGGGGGATAAGACCTCTTGTTTTTCGATTGATGAAGTTTGAACCTCTAATCATTTAGTGATTGGTAGAATGGATTCTCACCTCAACTAAAATGATTTGTGGACTTGATTCTCTTTTTAAGTGTTACTTGTGAGTGAAATATCAAATACCTATTTGGCTTTTGCACTTTCCCTAATAGTTAGGCTTATTTTAGGTCACCAGTGCCTGAACTACCCAGTTTTCTTCTCTTTTGGCTGGCTTGACTATTTTGCAAGAAACAATGCAATGTCAAAAGTTGTATAACCTTGGACATTACCGCAGGTGGGTTGAGATAGTTTATCAGTAAGAACTTTGACGATAAGCTGGGGAACGGAACTCTTGCAGTGACCGAGCTTTCATACCGGAATAGAGAGCGTTCGTAATAAGCGGGGATGTGTCGGTGAGGCAAGGTTATCATGAAAAAATGAATGTGGTTTTTTGATTTGAAAGCTTTCAATGCTATGCAATGGGGCTTCTTGTACACTCATCTCTCTGCTAACCATTAATAATCATGCAGCTTGCAGAGTCTTCCTTGTGTTTGAGTCTCAAAATTGTTTTAATGTTGGTGCTTTGAACTTCTTAAAAACTAATATCACTTCACACAATGATTTTGGTGGCAGAGTATAACTTTGTTTTTATCATTGACAATGATTTGGTTTGATAACTATTTTATTTTCTGTTTTGAAGTCTCAAATTTGTTTAGGAGTTTTTTTTTTTTTTTGTAAGAAATAAGTATTTAATGAGTGTTTGAAAATATTAGCAAAACACATCTTTATTTATTTATTTTCTTAACCAAATGACTTAATGAGTGTTTAAAAATATTTTTGATAGCAAATTCAAACAATATTTTTAATTGGATAAGAAAGATATGTCAATCTCACATTGAGATCCCTTATATTCAATGGGATTCTCATACATTTAGTGATAAAATCTACCATTCAATAAAGGCCCTCATCAATGGAACTTATAAAATACAAAACCTTCCCTAGCAATGAGGCTGCTAATTAGAGAGAAGCAAGAAATTTCAGTAAGTTAATCAATTCTTTGTGGAGCCTTTTTTAGCAATAAAATAGGGAAAGATCCACTAATTAAAATGTTGACTTTGTGGAAAAATAAGTGCCATGATCTTCTTTATCCCATTAGAATGGGAGGTGGGCCTCTCATAGTGGTGATCATGATGCTAATAAGCCCATATAAAGCTCTCTCTCAAAACATGGGTATCCTTTAATTATAAGAAACATCTAGAAAATAATTGTAAATATGGTTGTTTTTTTTAAATAGCAAAAGTTTTTTTATACTAATATAAATATTGTATTAAAATTTACATATATAATTATTTTATAGAAATAGCTCATCTACTACAATTTCCTAATTATAATTAAGATACCAACTTTAATTCTTTTGTTGTTATTTATTTATTCATTATTTTTTTACAGATGCGATAACGTTTCGTCGAGGTTCTATTTGGTTAAGTAATTCATATCTTCGGTTTAACGATATCAATGTATTATACAAATAAAAAAGTTATAGATTCGATCATCCACTCCATGGTTAAAATGAGAAGAAAAATAATCTTCAACTTTGACTCGATACCCTTGTGTTTATCCTTTAGCTATCAATCTAGTCTTCAACCTCTCAACTGCTCCATCAAAAAGAAGTAGAAATACAATGTATGAATGATTTAAACGTTGTCAAAATAAATATAGTGAATTCGTAACAGATTCAAACTTCTAAAAACTGGTCGCTGCTCATATTTGAATTAGTCAAAGTATATACATGTTAACGTCAACATTCTATTTTTAGAAACTTATCCATCTAAAATGTTGTTCTACATTGATGTGTAAAGCATCTTAGACCTTGTTTGGTTTTCCGTTTGAACTTCACGAATTTGAATTTGGAATTCGGGAGTTTGGAATCAGTTGTTTAGTAAATGGTAAAGATTTGGGTGAATTTGATTTCGGGCGTTTAGAATCCAGGGATTCGAAACATCATTTTTTTTTTTTTTTTGATTATCAATACAACAAATCAAACACCTTTGAAGAATTTAATTGCGGTACTGAATTCCGGAGAATTCAAATTATGGAGAATTTGGATTCTAATCCACAA
The DNA here is from genome assembly GCA_037832685.1 of Sicyos baderoa. Classification (NCBI taxonomy): domain Eukaryota; kingdom Viridiplantae; phylum Streptophyta; class Magnoliopsida; order Cucurbitales; family Cucurbitaceae; genus Sicyos; species Sicyos baderoa. The sequence goes on along the minus strand of JBBMEF010000002.1, from coordinate 6,554,061 downwards.
ACTAAACAAGGCCTTAAGATTTTCGTAGGTAAGAAAATTAAAAAAGTGTTATGAATAGATATACATTTAACCACAAATTCTATGTTTAGAAGTCTTCATACCCAATTCCCTTTAGAATAGCATTACTCATCTATTTATGGCAAATGTAAATTGTAACTCCCACCTTGTAAACACTATAAATTAAGTGTTATGTAAACTTTGTAAACACACCAATAATGAATAAGAATTCTCTCTATTTATCATCTCTTATTTTCTCTTCATTTGTTCTTTGTTGTTAGCTTTCCTTTTTAGTTTTATAACAAAAAGTACTTTTATCGAATATTTTTATCTCTAGCTCTCACATGTTTTTTTTTTTTTTTCATGGATTAATTTTAGTAGGACATTTTTTTAAATCAATTTTTTTTTTTTTTTTTTTTAGAATCTTAAATCAACTTCTTTTGCACAAATCTTTCTCTACACATCCTCTTTTAACTTTTTTTTTTTTTTTTTGCATCTATACTTCTTTCAACATATTTTTTTTCTCTTTACTTTCTCCATTTAAACATTTTATTTCATGAAATGCATAATACCCATCTGGCATATACACACTTCTTTTCACCTTTATAGTACTTTTTTCATTTTTAATACTTCAAAAATAAATTCTAATCTTTTTTAAAAACTTTTAAACTAAGAGGTCATTTTTCACAACAATATGGAACAAGAACATTGTTAAAAACATAAATAGTACAGCATTTATTTAGGACATGAGCATTGACTAGCTTTCCAAAACCTGTAATTGAGAACAAGAGAGATATAAATAACCAAAACAACAAAGACTTGTTTGGTTCGCTCGTTTGAATCCAAATTCTCTGAAATCTGTTTTCTCCATAATGGAGTATCGAAATAGAGTTTTTCGGTGTTTGGTTCGCTGAATTCATGCTCCAGAATAAAATATTATTTTTGGTTCGTTATATTGTTCCTCGGAATATTGAAATTCTAATAAATTATTATAAATAATAATTATATTGAAATTCTTTTGTTTATTATTATTATTATTAATTAATTAATAATATTAATATATTTACAAGCATACATAATTATAAACTTAAAAATAATAATTATAATTACTATTAACATACTTGCAAACAAAATCGTTAAAATAGTTGAAAACAAATATTGTATAAAAGACATAATAATTAATTAAAAAATATGAGTCATCTTCTCTATAATTATGTGATTTTTTTTATAATATTTTTATTTAAGTTTGCCTACTATCTTTATTTTTTAGAAATCTTTCATGTATACCAATTTTATTTTTAAAAAGTAAATCCATGTGTTAACCGGATAGAATGACATAATTAAACAAACAATTAGAAATATAAGTAATCTTCGAGTAATATGAATGACAAACAATTGTGGTTGAAGACTTCTTAAGCACTATTACAACAATTGTAAAACGGTCTATAATTATACAGTAAAAGTAAATAAGTTATGAGAAAAGATATTAACAAATAAATAAACAAGAATAAAATATTTAAATTTCAAAAAAAAGAAAAGAAAAACACATGCTTACTTGGGAGGTAAAATCATTGATGTCGAAATGAATAAAAAATTATATTTGAGATGAAAGGATATGAAAAGAAAGTTGAGAGACAAATAATAATAACAAAAATGAAAGAACATGATTAGAATTTATTAGATTTTGAAACTCACAATAAAACCAAGTGAAGAGTTAAAATAATATTGAAAAATGGATGATTTTGAAATCACTTTAAAACAGTAAACCAAACACTATTTTGAATTTTGATTATTCCAAACCAACCCAAATCCAAATACCAACTAAACATGGCCTAAGAGTTCTGTTAAAAAGCCAAACACTATTTTAAGTTTTTAGTGTATATTGTCTTTCAAAACTTGCTTGTGACATCAATTTGTAGACCTTCTTCAATTGTGGTTCCACTCTTAATTCTTATGTTTTCTACTTGTTGTGTCCTCGGGTTATTGGTACCCCGAATTTAGTAGAATGACACTCAAAGTTCTCGGATTATGATGGAAAAAACCAAGATAGATAACATTGAAATATACCATAATTATTCTTTAATTAAAAGACCAATATATTTTCTCCATGCCAAAGGCCAAGTAGAAAACTTCATTTCTTCTTCATCATCATCCCATTACCATGGATAGGCAAAACTTTGCTCAAATGAAACATCAAAGGCTGATCTTTCCATAACATTATTTGGATTGCAACCAAAAAACCCTTCTTCCCCAAAGCAAAACATTGGAGATATCATTTCAACATCATTTTGGACCTGATCAAAAGTTTGGTGTGGCAACTGAGAAAGCAACTCGTTTTGATTATCGTTTGTGTTCATCGCCAAATCATTCACCTGGTGCGAAACTTGAAGCTCTATAAAAGGATTTTCGACCGACGAAACGCCGCCGTTATCGACGGTGAGGTTGGCTATTTGACTCCCTAGAATTTCTATCTCTTCTTGCAAGCTTGCGATCTACAAGAGAGATTTTGTATAGAGATAAATAGGAGTTGGTTAAGAGTACGAACTTTTTTTTTTTTTTTTTTTTTTAATTTCACACTATTTGTAATATTTTGTAAGTGTGGAGTATGAAAACCAATAACTTCTTAGTTACTAATTCATACAAAATAATATAATTTAAACATCTTGTTTTGTTGTATTTTTGTTGACCTTTAATAATAATTTGTTAAGTCTTCATCACGTGATCATTAAACATGATTAATTAATATTAGTGTAGTCCATCAAGTTTACTTTTTCTATATATATATATATATATATTTTTTTATATATAATGATTTTTTATAACTAAAAAATTGGGGTCTCCCACAAACATGGGACATCAGTACTCGTTTCAAATACAGGCCTGGAAAATATTAAGGATTTTTTAAATATTAAATATATTCGTGGATTTCGAATTTGAGATTTTCAAAAGAAAGTTCAAGACTTTATCAATAAAGTTCACATAAGCCCAATCATTTTATTTTTTGTTTTTTATTTTTTGTTTCTAGTTTTTTGTTTTAAAAAAGAAAAATGATATACGTTTGATAATTGATTTTAAATTTTGTTTTTTTAAAATCTAAGAACCAAAATTCATGTTTGACAACTGTTTTTTGTTTTCAAATGTCATATTTCATTTTGATTTTTTTAGTTTTTTATTATTTATTTTTTATTTTTTCATGTTTTTTTAAAAAAAAAACAAAAATCTTGTTTATAAAATTTTAAAAATAAAAACTAAAATTAGTTATCAAACAAACTTATTTTTAAAAATTAAGAAAAAAACTAAAACTAAAAAAGAAATGATTATTAAAGGGTGTCTTAATAACCATGTTTTAATTTTAAGGTTTTGAAAGAACCTGTAGTTAAAAGAGTTAAGCATATGAATAAAAATAACCTAGCTATCCGCTTAAGTTTTTTAGGATTTTGAAAAAACCTCTTGCTGCAATGCAAAGATATGTGCGATGCAGCCGTAGGTGGGATCTCGCATGCGCTCGAGAGCTTCATAAGCCACGGTCATCGCCGCATGGCTACGGATGTGTTCGGGGAGGTGCAAGAGAAGCTTGGAGACATTACTAGCACCAAACACTTTATGAACAGCAGCAAAATGGGAAGTAGCTTCATCATAGCTGAAGAAAGGAGCAAAAACACATAATTGATTGCTACATTTTCTCCTAAGAAACTTGCAGGCACCACAAGAAGAAGGGGTAAGCCCTGTCATTGTCTCAATTGTATGATCACTTTTTAAATACAAAAAAGGGAAAACAAAACTATGCAAAAGTTTGATCAAATTAAGAAGAGGAGATGTAGATCTTTATAACCCATCATTTGCATTATGTTACTTTTTTTTTTTCTTTTTTTTTTTTTTTCTTTTTTTTTGGTTTTATTCTAAAGGAATAAGTACTTTTTTTGGCTAAAGTTTTGTGTAGTATGTGCTTTCTTTTTTGGGGTCTCCTTCGTGGGCTACAATAGCAGTCTCACATTGGGGTAAGGGATTTTTCCTAATTTGTGCCTTAAAAGAACCTATTTTTTGAAAGATTCTTAATGCAAATTATGAGACTCAAACCTAAATTGGTAATCATTCTTATCTTATGTTGATCATGGGGGCTCAAAGAGCAAGTTCGTGAAGGGGCGTTTGAGGTAAAGAGATTAAGGGTGTGTTTGTGCCACCAACAAATAAGAGGGAGAATGAGAATAGAGACAATTTCCCGTGTTTGAGCCACTGGGGAATCATTCCCCCTATAATCACTTCTTCCAAAAATCATCTTTTCATTCTTCCCAATATAACAAATTTTTTATACATTACATTACTATTTTTCACTTTCATTCTCAGATAATATGAATCCAAATATCATTTTTTAAGATCAAACCCATAACTATGGTGTTGAACTTGATTAGTACCAAACAATGAAACCACTAAGGTACCTGCCCTTTTGGTCAATAGAATATTGTTCTTGTACTTTGGTTGTTATATCTTAATTCTGATACTTTACGTACAAGGGTTCAGATTTAGATTTTGTTGATTGTTATTTTATTCTCTATACATTGAAAATATCTAAAAAAGAACTTTTTTTGAGAAACTGAAAATATCTAAATTTACTTCATATACATTCAAGAAATTATATTCTATAACTTATAAGGTTAAAATTTAGGGGGTTTTCCATGTATAATAAAAATGGGGTAAAAAATTGCATATATATATATATTTTTATCAAAAATTGGTTTATGGCAAAATTTAAGTGATTGAGTTCAATCACTGGTAATTGATTGATGAGTTTAATCACTTAACAAACTGATTGAATATAATCAAATATTGTTGATTGAGTTCAGTCACTTGAAATTTTAGTATAAATCAATTTTTGATAAAAGTATGTTATAATTCTAATAGAGGGTCGTAAAATTGCTATAAAGTATAAATTCTCTAAAATTTATTCTATAATTTGTCACCAAGAACATTAACTCAAAGATATTAATATATTTTCATGACCAAAAAATTATAGATTCAAATCCTTCTGTCGAACTAAAAAAAAATGTAATGGATGATCTAGAACCATGATTGCTAAACTTTTTTTAGAGTGACCTTATTTATAATTATTTTTTTAATTTGACTAATCAATTTTTCAAAAAATATTCATCATTTGGAAAGGTTTTTTTTTTTTTCGTCACTCCTGCCATTTTTTTCTCCACAAGCCTTGCAACACCCAGTAAGTAACAAGGTAATTATTAATTTATTATCTTCTTACTCTTAATTTTTTTAATTAAAAAATAATAATAAATAAATATATGAACACATCCAAATAATATTTTAACATCAACAATAAATTTGAGGGTGGGATCCAAACCTTCAACTTTAGAGAAAATAGTAAGTTGTATTCATTTTTTTTTTTTTTTTTTTGGAAGAGAGTGCTGTATTCACCTAATTAAGTTTAAATAATAAGTTTTGATTTAATAATTTTACTAAAAAAGAATCAATAAAATGTGTAATGATTGGAAAATTCAATAAGTTTTGTAAACATATTTAAGGTTGTGGTTGAGTTCAAGTATAGGGACAAAAATTCTCATCCCAACTCACTTCCAAATTATGATTTCCAAGCTTATTTTCTGGATTTTCATGCAGATTTTATTAAAAATATATATTTAAGAATATTAAAGATATTAATTCCAGACAAAATTATCTATCCATGATAAAATCAATCTTAACTCTACAAACCAACCAATCAAAACACTAAAATTATGTTCCTTAAAATTATTGCAAAAATAAAAATCCAACAAACCCTAATTTAACGTTTTCTCTTAATTTCTGTCGGCAGCGACTTAAAACATATGTTACTCTCGATAAGTATGAAATTATGAATGGCTTCTGTGAATAAAATGCCAATCTATTCCACGTGTACGGTTAGAAATATTAAATAAATAAATAAATCTTTACCGTTCAGGCACATCTTCATAAAAAATTATTTTCTAAATAGGAGATGTTTGCATCGATACTTTTCTCATTACCAAGTTTGCATATTTATCTTTTATATCTTGAATAATCAAGTTAATTTACGCACCCCTTAAATATTCAAATATTCTTATAAAATATGAAAAATTAACTTTTAGATAGGTGATCAATGTAGATTGAACTCATCAACCGTTAATTACTTGAAAACATTTCTTATAACTACCGGAGCATTTCATGATAGTTGCATTTGAACTTTGTTTATAATACATCAATGTTCACTCTAAACTTTTAGTTTGATAAGAATGAATTTGTCTACCAAAATAAGGATAAATTTTCACAACATGTTTAATGTTCAATTCGACTAAATTCACTCACTAATTTTAACCCCAAAAAAATCCAAAATACAATGTTTTCATTCAAAATTAAGCCTTGTCCAAATTAAAATGCTGTTAAGGCATGGGACGCATTGACCAAATATACCTCAAAATTTCATAAATTTTAATTCCACCAATTTTATATCAATTTTATGTTTCATAATTCATTATATCTACATTTTATGTGTTAACGAATTCAGATATAAATTTATCAGAAGATAAAATTGCCACACTTATTAAAGACATAAATTAAATTGAACTAGCACAAACCATTATAAAAGTTTAATATTAACCCCAATACAATTGGAACCCATTATTTATTCTTTATTTTTAAAATATATAAAATATCCCAATTTGCCAAAAATAAAAATTCTTAATTATTATTATTATAACAATGCGGTCGAGTCAAAATCATGGGTAGCTGAATTTGGCATTTGGCATTTGGGCATTGAAGTTTATCGTTTTTTGTGCAAAAAGTAAAAAACACCATTCGTAGGACTTGGACATAGATTTGCTGAGTCATGGTAGTTATTTGTCTGCATGTTTCACTTATTCTTCGTAATTATCCTTAATTATTTGAAACATATAATTAATTATATGCATTATCCTTTCATATTTTAATCTTTTAAACTAATGGGGTTTGGCTGTTGCCCACTTAATTATCAGTGTTAGTGGTAAAAGGCCCTTCTTTTTTGTTTCCCAATGCAAAAATAAATTAACAAAAGGCTTCAAGCAGCATAAGTAACAGTATTTTTCAAAAAAAAAAAAATATATATATATATATATATAACTTTCTTCTAGAAATAAGAGAAAGATATGGAGAGCTTTAAAAATATTTAGATGTGTAAGAGTAACAACAGAGAAAGGTTTATTCTTATAAAGTTTGTATGATTTTATTTGTATAACAATGAAGTTAAGAGTTTGGTTTCTCTATATAGAGTACCTGCACTCTTTCCAAAGTCTGAATCTAAAAATATTTAGTGCATGTTTAGTTTTGAATGGATGGATTGAATTATGTTGGGATGAGATGAGAAGATAAGTGAGAATAAGTTTATGTTTGGGGGAAGAAAATAAAAGAAAAGTGATAATAAAGTTATGTTTGATACGATAGAAAGAAAATGGTTGAAGTTTTTATTTAAATAAAAAAATAGATATTTAATAATTTTTTAATAATAAAGTTATGTTTGATGTGATGTAAAAAGAATTATTGAAATTTTTATTTAAATAAAAAAAAAGATATTGAGCAGATTTTTAATATTTTACTATTTAAACAAAAACGTAAGACTCACGTGTGGATTGAGTAGGAGTTGTGTGGATTTATGGAAGTCTATGTGACAAACAATGGAAAGGGAAAATTCTTTCCATTCCCTCTCATGTCCATGGGCCAAACTGACCCTTAAGATTTTTATAAACTTATCTAAATAGTTTGAGTTTGAAAATTTCTAAATTAGGGTAGGACCAAAATACCACCCTATAACGTTTGTACGTACCTTAGATGTTTTTTTTAATATATATTAATGTTTTAATAATTTAGTTCTAATCATTTAAAATTTTGTTAAACATCTCTAGGCCGTCTTTTGATCTACTTGAAACTCTTTAACTTTTTATTCAAGGAATTTTATATAGCAAAAAATTGTAAAATATTTTTGTCTTTAGCACAAAATCAAAACTAATTCATTTGTAGCAGAAAATTTAAATTGAGTTCTATTAGCGATAGAATTCAATTAATGATACACTCATTCTATCATTGCTTGAATTTTTTATGAAGAATAGAATTTGAAATTGAGTTTCTATTACTAGTTAATAATAGAAAAAATCTTTTATAAATGAATTATTTTAGAAATTGTACTATAAATATAATACAAGAGAAAATATATTGTTGATGGTAGATTCTCTTTTATTTATTATTATTATTATTGTTTTTAACTTCATTCTAAACTCTAAAACCTCTTATCTAAAAAATTAAAACCTGCAACTCAATTAACTACATTGAAAATATCAACTTATTGTCATAGAAAAAGTGACAAATACGATGGTCTAGAGGTGATAAGTAAGATTTTAGTAATTCACAAGAATTAGATTAATACTTTTTAAAACTAATTAGAAACCCAATTGAAATTAAGTCAATCCAAAGAAATTAAAGGTGGGTGCCTTTCGTTACTAATCCAAACGGGTATAAGTTTATATATTGGAGATATTTATCAGGTGGTTGTTGTCTTACGTTGAAAAAGTTTTTTTTTTTTAATATTTTTTATAAGAGATATATACTATTCTCCTTACTATCAATTGATTATAAGGTGAAATCTCATGCTATCTAATATGATATTATAGCTCACGTGGGTTATTAGTCCCCCAAATTTTAATATGTCCCTAATGCTGATGATATATATAGACCTCACCTAAGCAGGCAAAAATTTAAATGGGTATTTCAATTCATAAATTCGAATATAATTCAAGATGATTTTCGCTATATGACATCATCTAAACAAGACATGTTGGATATACTCATTATGAGGTCATTGTCCCACATTAGAAATATGAGTAAATGATCAACATTTTTATAAAAGACATGATAGGCTACTCCTTCAAATATTTATTGGTTTTAAAGTGGACCCATGTATCTAATAAACGGGTATTTGATCCCAAAAATTGGATCGTAAGCTAAAGCGCGTATCTCTCCCTCTCCTTACTACTAATTTAATTTTGATGTGAAATTTTATATAATCCAATATAAATAATTTAAGATGTTGGTCCAAACACTCCCCAATCAAATTATATAATATTTTAAATACAATATAATTTTTCTTTCCCTGATAAAAACATAAATTTAATAATATACATTTAACTATTTTAAGTACTTATTTCCTATTTTCAACGTGGAATTTTTAATACATGTTTTTTAAATTTATTTATTTTAAATTATATCTTAATTTTATTTTGTTGACAATTAAATGATGTTTGATCTTAATAAATTTTGATATAGATTTCAAAAATACAAATAAATAAATAAATAAATTTTCAAAATTTTTAGGGTAATCTCATACCTCTTCTCTGTTTGTATATTGACTTTCTGTCAATTCTGATCTCTCTTTTCTTTTTATAAATTATATATATATATATTTTTTTTTTTTTTTTTTTTTTTTTTTTGCACGGAAAATTAGTGTTGGAGGAAGGTGGAGGTTGGCTTATTGGTGTTCGAGTTTACCGATGAAATGAGTGTGTTTTTGTTTTGAAAAGGAAATTAGTGTGTTTTTATTCAAGCGTGGTCTTACTTTTTAATTTATTTGATTATAATAATGTTTTGGTTAGGCCAGTTTTAGCAATCAGTCAATCACAGTCCATATATCAATATAAAATATTTTCTAATTATATTATATTCTTTTTAAAGTTTATTTTTTTTTTTTGAAATTATATTCTTTTTAAAGGTAGGCTGTCAATCAACACAACTTGCGTCAAAAATAAAAACAAAGAACAAAGACAAAAACCAAGATGAAGCGACTCTTGATTGATTACAGTATTTAATATTTTTCTTTTTCTTTTTTTGTCTGTTTCTATTTGAAATTCCCTATTTTTGTTTTGTTTTGTTTTTTTTCCTTTTTTTTAACTATTCCGTCTTTGAAATGACAGTATTATTAATTTTTTTGTAGTTTAATTTTTTTAAAAAAAATTGAAAGAATAAAGTTTGAATTCGTAATTTTTAATTTTTTAATTATATTTTAATTTTCTTAAGCTAAATTATAATTTGAGGGAGAAGATATTTGAAACTATAATTTATTTATTTTTTTACAGATAATTTATAACCTTTTAATCATGAGAATTTACTTATTATTACTTTTGGTATATCATTAATATAATCAATGTTTACCATGTTGATATATTTTACTAAAGTGAGCATAATTGTGTGTATTATCAATTAAAGTTGTCTAAAAACAATACTATGACCTCAACAAGAGCAGTTGTTCAGTAATTAATATTAGTATACATTTCTTTTTTAATACATGTTGGGAAAGGAGAGTCAAATATCTCGATGTCGAACTCTTAAGACATGTGAAAATATTGATGGGAAATGTCAATATGTTGACGCAAATTTTTGGTGTGTAGTTTTAATAAAATTTATTTGACCCCATACTATGTAGATGATATCAATTTTCCTTTTCAAAAAGAAAAAAGAATGTAGATATATGAGGTTGAATTTTTTTAGGGTTTGAAAATGTAGATAAGAAGAATAAAAGGATGGGCGTGGTTAAAAACACACGGATGGGTGTTGAGTAAAGAAGAAATGGGTTGCTCAAAATATGTTTTTGGAATTAGGGTTTTTTAACAAAACAAAACAAAAATGTGAAGTGAATTTGTGACCAAAAAGGGGTTGGTTTTTAGACATTAACTCATATGAAGATTTATAATATAAATATATAAAAACTCATAAACTTGCCTTTTTTAAAAAATAAAAAAATATAGCTTAAAAATTATGTGAGGATATACTGTACAATAGATAAACTTTGGCCATATTAAGAATGTTTAAATAACCATAATGAAGCAGTATAGTGGTAAAGAGACTTAAAAAACTAAAAAATATGGATGAGTTTAATCAATGATGACCTTCTACTTAATTCTTATAAAAAAAATTGACATCTAAATATTGTAGGTTCGTGCGATATGTCTCGTAATAATAGTCGAGGTACAAACAAACTGATTCGGATAGTCACATATATAAAAAAATGTTTAAACATCATTATTGAACAATGTTATTTTAATTTTACAAGATATAGAATGAGTTGGTGACACTTTGTTTTACTTAATTGGTTGCAATCCAATTCAATCTATGGTTATGGGTTTGATTGTGAAAATCGATATTTGACTTTCATATTATTTGAGAGCAGTTGTACCAGATAAGAATTAAGGACCAATTTTTAAGATCGAACCTGTTGAATTGAAATAGTTTACCATCAATCATGATAATCAACATGTCATCTACTCATTTGATAATAAGCATATCTAGTAAGATTTAAACAATGTGAGAATTTTGTATGCTGAGTATATATGACCAACCTAAACATTCTTCGTACTTAAGAAATATGAGCTAAAAAAATTGCTTAGGTTCTAGTAAAAAGAGATTTAAAAAAATTACCTAGATTTTGCATGTATATTAAATAATAATAATAATAATCACATGTATAACACAATTTCAAAACTTATTCATTTGAGGTACAAAAATGATTGAAGTCTATCAATTGAATTGATAGTAATTCAATCAAAAAAAAAATCAGATGAATTAATAGAAGTCTATCAATTAAACTGATAGAAGTCTTTTTTTCTGTGGGGGAACTGATAGAAGTCTAATGATGATAGAATAGAAATTTTGAACAAAATATGTTATAAATAACTTATTTTAAAAAAATGTGTTATAGTTGTAATGAAGAATAAAAAATTATTATGAAGGGCAAATTCCCATAAAATTAACTCATTGCAAAGGATTTTGTTTTGTTTGATATTTATGATTATCTAGACTAAGTTGAGCACACCTCAAATAGTTTTATGATGTCAAAAAGAAATTGGACTAAGACAAATCATGAAAAAAATATAGTAAAAAGTATACTTTGATTTTATTTTTTATTTTTTGAAATCGTAAAAAGTATAATTTGATAAACATGCTATGATATGACATAAAATTATAGAATTTGTTCTCTTATCGTAAAATTAGTATAAATTTAGAGATCAATATGCCAATGGTTTAATTAATTTAGTCAAACATAGCATAATTTTGTTTAATTTCTCAAAAAAAAGCATAATTTTGTTTTAACACATTTTTAAAAATCTATATGCAAAATAAACACTGTCTTAATACTTCCATAGTTTTTAGATTTTAATAAAGCTATATATTCTTATAATATAGTCAATAAAAGAGGAAAAAAAACATGACCCATTCATACTTATTATAAAATAAACTATAGGTTTAAAAGTTTAATTCAACAATTAAGTTGCAATACTTTTTTATATTCTATCCTATTCAACTTTAAGATATTCTATTATAATCCTCAACTTTTGTTGTAAAAAACACTTTGTTTTACGATGTTAGTTTTATTTTATAACTTAATATAAACATAATTTTATTTAATGAAACCTAATGTTACTAAAAGAAAATATAAATTTAGTTTTCTCTACGAAGTTACCACATGGAGTGGCGGCTTTAAAGAAAGCATGTGGTTTTTTTTTCTTCTTTTTTTTTAAAATACAAATTGAGGAATAAATGAGAGTCAGATATCAATTTTTAGAATTGAAGATGTGGCCATGATATTGAACTAGTTTTCCACCGAACAACAAAAGCAACGCATCACTGACCATACACGAAAAGATATTTCTATAGATTTTTTCAATTAAAGAAATAGCCTAAAACTAGAGAATTTGATAGGTGACAACTTTTTTGTTGTCTATTTTAATTATTGCACTTTCTTAGAAATATTTTATTTATATCATAATTTTATACATTTTTTGCATATTCGAATTCAGTCATTTAATGTCTTTGGATGACTATTTGTGTCACCGAAACACAATACTCATTGAAGATTACTTGTGGCACTAATAAAAAATGATATGTGCCCTAATTAAAAATTATTTATGGTATTAGTTGAAGTTATAAAGTGTAAGAGTTTTTTTTTTTTTTTTTTTACTAGACTCACCTCTATTTTATACTATGCACGAATTTCTTCTAATCTTGCTATTTATTAAATATTTTGATATTTTTTATTATACATAAAAAAATCCTACTAAAATTATGATCAAATTAAATTTCATTTTTTTCTTTTAAAATTCATAATGTTTTCTTTTTTTGGTTTTAAACTCTTTTTCTGTATTTATTCCATTTTGGTCTTTGGTCTGCTTTGATGTTTATTTCATCTCAAGCTTCTAACAAAACATAACAACATTTTGGTCTTTACTTTTATTTTTCTTCTAACAGTTGATTATGTCCCTTCAAATATGTTTGCTAATGTATTAATTTATGCATTCAAATTGCTACAAGTTTTAATAATATTATGGTGGAAAGATTCAAATCTATAATCGGTTGATTATTAGATCATATATGATGAAAATTATGTTAGAAGCATAACTAGTTACAAGTATGGATAAACAAATATATTACGATAAATATCAAAATGATTATATTTTAGAGAAGCTAATTAAAATAGGCATAAATATTTGAAGTCTAGAAACAAAAAGGATTGTTTTTTATTTTTCAATTTAGGGCCTAAAATTAAAATAGACACGAGTTTAGAGATCAAAATATAGAACAAACATTAAAGCTTGGGGACCAAATACAAATAAGATATGTGATATCTCAGAAGAGAAAATATACCCAAATAAAACTAACTTTACATTGAAACGAGGGAGATTGTAAAACTCTAGAAGCGTGAATTTTAAAAAATAAATAGACTAGGGAATCAAACCTCTAACCTCAAGATCTATCACGGTAACGATTAGATATAAGCTCATTTTAGTTAGAAGCATAAATGTTAGGAAAAACGTAATTAAAAGAATTTATATTTACTATTTTATTCCACTTTGATACATCTGATTCATGCATAAAAATTTAAAAACAAAGTACATATGACTTGTTATCTATCAAACATTGGATTACCACTTTGAGACTTATTTTCTAAAAAAAAAACATTAAATTGAATTACAACTAGGATGTTGTAATTAGGACTTGGGATCTGTTTTCAAAATTGGCTAATAATTTAAAAGCATTATTCTAAAATAATGTGACAGGAACAGAGCAATCTCAATTTTCAATAACATAACTCCAAACAAAATCACTACCAATTATATACCATAGATTAGAAGGGAAAAAACAAACAAACAAACTTTAAATTCTTAAAAAAAATGTTTTTACATCTAAAACCAGTATTTTTAAGTGCTTAAAAAATCATTCCAAACAAGTTCCACATTATTAATAGATCTTGATGCACCAGCAAATGACTCCATAATTCAACAAAATTGCCTACAAAATCACCATTTTACCAGCAAAAATCTAATTTTTTAATAAAGAAAGAAAGAAAAAAAGTTGAAATAACAAAGATGAAGAATCAAAATCTCAGACATCATCAAAAGGATACAAAAAAAAAACATCCTTAAAAAAAATAAAAAACACAACTCCACCGGCTAATATTTGTACAACCCATGATCTGATAATCACCATTAAATTCTCCTCTCCCCTTTTTACACCCTTAATAACAAAACTCAAAATATTAAACACTTCTCTTTAAGGGGCAGAGCCATCAACTTTGTTCATCTGTCCCTCACTCAAATCTCTTCAAATCTACCTCCTTCATTTTCTCTATACTCTCTCACATTATAAAATGTACAGCCAACATTTCCTTTTTGTACTATTTTTTTTTACTTTTTTACTACCTATTTTTTCTTATTTCAGTCAGCTTCTTCTATCTGAATCACATAGATACACCAGCTATTACTTACTAGACAGACATTTACCCGAAGCGGAAAGAGGCACCGCGCTTTGTGCTTTCCTTGGTCAGCTGTACAACTTCCTTCCTCATTTTCCTAAACCACCGTCGGCGCTGGCTTCGGAGTCAGAATGCTAATCCTCCTCTCTGTCATACACAATTTAACTTTGTTTTAGATACTCCGACATTGAAGAAATGGTTAAGTAACAAATTATCGATCAAGGCCGATCGGTATCGAATATGTAAACAATCTTGGGAACTATTAAAAGCTGCAGTGTGAGTTCCCTCTCACTTCTCTTCCCTTCTCGTGTTTTCCTTTTTTACCTTCCAAAACTACTTTAGATAGCTGTCCTGATTTATTCTCACATGAACAACTCAAAGCGCAGTAAGACACAATAACCTATCAGTGCTTAGGTTAATAAAACAATGTTGTTTTTTTGTCAATAACAAAAACAAACAAAAAGTCTAAACGCAAGGATTTTTTAGTTTAAGGTTAATAAAACTTATTTTTTAGTGCGTGCCTTTTAACCTAAACCTCCTCGTGCTAGACCCGTGCCTTGAGCCATGCGTCTTGAGCGAGCCTTTCAAAACACTGCATTTACTTTTCGACCATTTACCGAGTATCTATCCCGTTCACCAAGCAACTTTAGGAAGATTATTATGCAGCATGTTTTGAACAGGTTGAAGCTTCAGGGGGTATTCTACCTAGTGCAAAAGTTTTTTAAAAAATTAACAACAAGATAATTTGGTAGATAGAGAGATCGTACCTCCGGCGGCGACGAGCTTCTCCACACGAGCGACTATGTGCTTACCATAGGTATACTTCTTCAGAGCATTTAGATGAACTTTTATCCTATTCAGAATTAGTTCAAGTTGCTGGTCATCACAAGTTTCCAGCACTTTCTGTACAACATAGTTTGCAAACTGATCCTTCATCATAACCTAGATTCAAAAACAGAATATAGCACGATAAGATCATATGCCATACAATTATCCAAATTCGAAATCGAGGCAAAGAAAATGATAACGCGTTTGGCAGGGCAGGGGCGATCTTTCGGTCGTATAAACAATGCAGGGACAAAGTAGACAAACACCTGAAGGGGCTCATTTTCATCAGTTGTACCCAGCATCTCATCCACCAGGGCCTGGCGTTCAACGAGAGTTCCAAATGATAGACATTTCTCGATGACATTCGAAGCAAACTTCTGTTGACTCATTTGAACTATCTGCCCGGTCAGTTCCTTAATAATAGCAGAGCGTTCATTAGGCTTCCCATGCTCCAGTACATGCTGAAAGTTCAAGGGCAATGACTTAGTAAATTAAAGTGCTTTGGTGACAAAATAAACCATCTTAGAACAGACAATGCCTTCAGCTAATCAAAAGAGTGTCTTTGTTAATGACAAACCTGCACAACATAGTTTCCATACTGATCTTGAGCCAACATGCAGACAGATTGCAAAATCTCATCCATCATTATGCGCTGTGTTTTCGGGTTGTGGCAGTGCTCAAGAACCCTCTGTGAGAGAAAATTGTCGTGTAATTTAAGCAGTGCAACCGATAAATGTAATGATTATCGAAGAAAGTTGTCAAAAGAAGAGATGAGAGGCATACTTGTATAACACGACAACCATATGGATGAGTTGACAATGTCACAACTTGATCGTAAAATGTTGAAACAATGAACTGAATTGAATCCTCAGGTATGCATTCGATGCACTTCTGTACAACATGGTTCCCGTTTTGATCGCGAACACAGCGCATGATGTGACCATCTAGTTCTGTAACCATTTTAGTCTGCTGGTCAACCTCAACCACTTCAATCGCCTGAAATAATGTTTGAAGTACCTGAATATTTTAGTTTCATATTATTTGAATTGGGAGTTTTTCTAAATATAAAACAGGCAGGCACAATACAGACCTTTTGAATCACTCGGCAACCATACATTTGAAGGCTAAGTGCTAGCACGTGTCCGTTGAGTTGATCCGCTAATTCCCTTATTTGAGATGCAGTTCCGTGCTCAAAAAACTGGATTCCAACAGATGTTAAACAACTTGATGCTCGTAAATAATTGCAACAAAAAAAATATAGTTATTCAATCATGTCATTATATGATCCCATATGCAGCTTAATACAAGTATAAGAAAAGCAAGATCACAAGAAAGTTAAATGCAAAACAATACCTTCTGAACAACATAGTTACCAAAAACATCTGTCATTAAGGAAAGAGCTTGTGGCATAATTTCATGGAAAACCATGCCTTTCTCTTCTATAGAGGCAGTTTCAAGTTTCTGTTGAATGAAACGACTTCCGTATTGATCGGAGCTGTTTAGAAGGAAAACGAAAGAAAAATTTTACATTAAGGACGGGCTGCATTTAGTAACAGCATCGAATTATAAATTGTCCTGATGCAATGCAAATACCTGAACTCAAAAACATGGCCTGCAATTTCTGAAAGTTCAAAACATTTGCTTTTATTGCTTTTGAATTCATCAAGCAAAGAAGACACAAAACCTCCATTCATATTGCCACCAGCTTCAGAATGCCAACCTCCAGCTAAATTTCTCATTCCCGAAGAGAAACGCAAGGCCTTACCGATGTGGTTAATGGCATTACCGGACCCAACAGGGGAACCGGGAAGAAGGGATCCAGATAATGGACTTCCAGGATACGACATGCCTAGACCAAAGCCTGAGTTACCATGGTAGTTATGATTTAAACTGCCAGATTCATCAAAATAGGGTAGAACATATTGTGAATTTTGAGCTGAAAGCAATGATCCCAGGTAGGCTTTCTGGGCTCCCATTAAATCCATGTATCCGTTACTCATTAAGCTTTCGCCCTCGAATGGAATCCCAGCTACCTGAGCAGCAGCAGCAGCAGCGTATTCGTTTGATCCCAAATATTGAATGTAAGATGGATCCAATGCAGGTAACTGCATTGCATTCATCACATTACGATTTTCCAGCATAATGTTATTTCGAAATTCATTGGCTTTTTCCAACATATTTGATCCTAAAGCTAATCCACTGAATGCTCTAGTATTCATGCCACTCATTCCCATTGCTGATGCAGCAGCCGCATTTTCGTACAGCGGTGGTAAATTACCACTGCCAACAATGGGGGAAACTGGAGGATTAGTCATATAGCCATTGAATCCGTAATTCAAGAAAGATGAATTCCCATTGTCGATAATCTGATTGTAAGACAGCGAACCTCGTGCACTGTTAGGCGTTTGTTTATACGGCCCATCCATATATGAATTAGGGGAAGAAACAGCTTGTTTGTTGAATTCTGCTTCGACGCCCGACATGAGAGAATTATTTTGATTAGACCCTTTCGCTGATTGGGAAGATGAATGCAGATGAAACTTTCCAGAGTCAGAGTTCTTTAGACCTAGATACCTTTTCATGTCATTTTGATCACTTTTCATATTGAAGAAGTTATGATGATCATCAATCTCCTGCTGGATACCCGACTGCAAGTGGCTCTCGTCATCCCGAATACCATTCGACGACAAATTCATGCCAGAAAAAAAAGACACCAGGTCTGGGGATTCACTAGCTTTGAGCGAAACCCCATTGAAGGAATTAGGACT
This sequence comes from Sicyos baderoa, assembly GCA_037832685.1. Classification (NCBI taxonomy): domain Eukaryota; kingdom Viridiplantae; phylum Streptophyta; class Magnoliopsida; order Cucurbitales; family Cucurbitaceae; genus Sicyos; species Sicyos baderoa. The sequence goes on along the minus strand of JBBMEF010000002.1, from coordinate 6,535,680 downwards.
GCCAGCGTTTCTTTTATTGACAGTGTTGGATATCCCTCCGCCTACCGGAGGAATACAAGGACTAGGAGCTCTTGCTACAAGTTGAGGGTCGGGAGTTCCACTTCTCGACAAGGAGCCTCCGACAGCTGATGCATAAGTTTGATGGGTAGAGGCCCCCACTCCTTGTGCAGACATACTCTGTTTGTTCCCACCAATTGCTGCCATATCTTGATGCAAGTAAGAAAATTGGCTGTCTGAAATTTCGAGTGTGTTGTCAAATGCATTGCAGCTAGTCGGACGAGAAGGATGCCGAGATATGGATATACCATTGCTTAAATCACCCTGCAATGAAGAAAACAAGGCCATGTAGCAGAAATTTAACAAAGTTTTCATTTAAGGAAAAGGCAAAACACAACCAGTCTCACTCCAACATACATAATAAAAGTAAACATCAGAATGCTTTAAGTCCAAAAATAATCCACAATTGAGAATGTAAGGATCATCAAAGTTAACCCAAAAATATCAAAACTTCATAAGTTCACAATCACAGATTCACAACTACATAAATGAGCAAAACAACACATTAGCCTCATTCTCATATAAAACAATCAAAAGCATCATCACCTGAAGGATCTCAGCAATGCTCTTCTTCCTACTCGCAAGTCCCAACCCAGGCAGCCCGATAAGCCCATCGCCAGTCCAATCACCCCCAACCCGCCTCGATTCGATACCAGAATCCTCATTCACTCCAACTCCAGGCTGCAACATGAAAAGTGAGCCATTCCCATTAACCCCATCATCACCACCTCTACCACCTTCCCTCCAATCTCCAATTTCCCCCACACCGCCTCCGCCGTGCAACCGCTGCGAAAACCGCCAATCCTCCTTCGAAAGCAGCGGCGGCGGAAGCCGAGGGTTCAGATTCGCATTGGAATAGTAATAGTTAACATAAGCAGGATCACAACGAAGCTCTTCATCACAAATAAAACCTTTTCCAGCAACAACACTTTTGTTGAATCCCAATAAATCAGAAGCATTATTAAACATACCTCCAACGGCGTTTAAAGAGCCCTCCACCGTCGGCGGCGCAGAGCCACTCCGGCAACGGCTGAGCTCCGCCGATCGCAGTGAAATATCGGTAACCATAACTCAACACAAACAAAATAAAAATAAATAAAAAAACAGAACACCGCAAATTAAAAAAAAACACCCAACTTTGAGCTAAAAACGAGCTCAGAATCGAAAAAATCCAAGTGGGTTTCGTTCAAAAGTCTCAAAAAATCAATCCCAGCTTTAAAAACTACAACCCCATATCATCAAAACAAGAATTGAAACAAAAGGGGGGGAAATCGAAATGGCTCTGTTCGTAGAATTAGGGATTTGTTCGTACTTATTGATTAGTGTTTAGATTACAGTTATAAGATCATCAAATCGGGTTTCTAGAAAGAAGAGATGATCAAAGAAGAAGGGTTAGCCATTTTCGTAGTTCTCGATTTTCACAGAGGAGAAGAACAGGAAAGGAGAGTGGAGTGAAGAAGAGAATGATAAAAGGGCGAGTGGTGGAACGATCTGGATCGTTGAATGAAGAAATGGACGGTCAGGATGGCTTTTAGTGGATATATTCTTACATTTAGGGTTTTATTTCAGTGAATTAATGTAATAGATTTTGCCAGTTTTGGAATTCGTTTTATTTTATTTTATTTTTTTTAGGAAAAAGAAAAAAATGGAAAATGTAGACATAAATTGTGCGAGTTAGATGGAAGGAGAGGAAATTGCCGATTATGTCTAATTTGTTAGAATTTGTTTAGATTTATTACATTTTTATATTGTTTACACTTATTACACTTAGAATAATATTTTTAACTTTCTAAATTTTGAATTCTCTCTCCTTTAAAAAATCTCGAAAATATTATAATCTAATCTACTTCGCCTTTCAATAAATTATTCTTAATAAAATAAATAAAATCAACATTTCTTTATTCCTTACAAATATAATATATCGTAGAATATTATAAATTACGAATGGTAAGAAGTATCAAAGGAAAGAACGTTAAAAGGCTTGAAAATTATAATTATTATTGGACTAAAAATAAAAATTAACTTGAAGATTTCTTCTTTTTTTTTTTTTTTTTTGTGAAACATTAAGTTCAAGATTTATTAGGAGGGGAAAATATATTTATGTTGACGTAATTTCGTGGAGAGAAAAAAGGAAAGTGCCACGTATGGTGTAAGAAAAAGCAGATCCTGAGTTTGGTGCGACATCCACTGTAATAACGCCACGTGTTAATTGACATTGAGGAGTGATCAGGTGTGGAGTAGTATAGAAATTTCCCGTACTACCATTTATTATTCAGCAGGTCAACATCCTCTTAAGGAGTGATCAGGTGTTTGTTTTAGGTTACAAAAAAAAAAAAAAAAAAGTGATTGTTTTGAATAGAAGAAAAGTGGAAGGAGTAGATTTATGTTTGGATTTAATGGTAAACAATCTTACTTAAATATCTATTAAATTTAGGATCAAACCTACACAAAAATTATCGAGCCAAATATTGATTTTCGAATTCGAATTCGTGATCGTAGAATTATAATGAATTAACATCAAATAAGATAATCAGTGCTACTAACTTTCGGTAAAATTATGAATGGATTTAGAAATTAAAAATTTAATGATAGAAATCAAAATTAAGAAAGAACGATTGGTTTTTTAATATAAAGAACAATTGTTTATATATGTTATTGTAATAGTTTTTTTTTTTTTGCTTATTCACCAAATAATAATATAAAATTAGAAAGTTTGATGGGCAAAAATAAATAATTTAAATTTATGATTCTCATTTATTTGAATACTATTAATAATATAAATTTTGAATATAAGATATATAATTATAAAGAACAAAATTATTATTTTTTTCAAAAATTTTGTTATTCTACTTTTATTGTCATATTTTCAAACAAATAACTTGAATACAAAATAATACTCGGAATTGGGAATTTGATGTATAAATTAAATTTTTAATTATAAAGAAGAAAATATGTAAATTTGAAAACAACCGCAACGAACATCAATTTCAAATGTGTAGTTAATCACTCAAATACTACCACCAAATTTAAATGAGTAATATAATTACTTCAACCATTACTAATACAATTTATTTGTTAAAAAAGTAGTTCAATTAGGACATCAATTTTCAAACAAATAGCTAATCATCCCAATTATCATTAATCCTTTCACTCTACTCTACTCTCCACTCCACTCTTCTTCTACCAAATTCAACACTCTCTAAGTGAAATTATATGTACTTAATTACCATAAGTTTTTTGCCACATAATTGATATGCAGGTGAGGCTACAATGAATAAAATCTAACATCATATAGGTCAGTGACGCAATAGTTTCATTGTTTAGTTGTAAACTAGTTCAACACCAGCATCACGGTTCGACCACAAAAATTGATATTTGCTCACCCCAATATATACTCAAAAAAAAAAAATAATAATAATAATAAAATCTAACGAAAGACATTAAATTAACCACTCATGAAAGTAAGAAAGCCAAACACAAGAACAAATATTAGTCATAACTCATTCGATGAGATTATGAACTACTTTATTACATGTTGAAAGGAGCATAACGAATGCCCAAAAAAATGACAATATTGGTTCATTCAACTCCCAATGTCATTGAATATTCAATATAGAACATCTTCAAATGCAAGTTGAAACATGATATAGAGTTTATAGCTAAAAAAAAATCGATTATTTCGAAATCAATCCATATATATTTAAGTCCACAAGTTCATACCCCACCCCAAGGTTTATATTTATAATGGCCGTTAATGGAGTTGGGTTAAATTGTTGAATTATGTTAAACTATCAATCAATCTAAAAGCTTAACTTGATGGATTATAATAAAATTAATTATATGAACCAACATAAAATATATATCAAAACTTTCTTTCTTTCTTTTTTTGCTTAAAAAATATCTCAATTTGTTAGGGACGACGAACATGTTTTGTTTTTTTTATCATTACTCAGAAGCCTCATATCAATAAATTAAGTGTTGTTCCTCATTTTATACCAAAGATTTTTATTCTTCATCTTAGGAGTGTAGACAATTTAGTTTGCCGATCAATCATTCTTTCAAACAAAGTATATTGAGTGATACAAGTTTGCACTAATTTCTTCTACTTCGGGATATCACTCCTCAAACATAGTATATCGAGTCATACGAAGCTGGTCACTCCTTTGTTCTATATTGGGAGCTTTGATCCCCATGTCGCTAAGTCAAAAGCTTGACTTCGATGTCAATTATTGGAGACAGTGATCATCTACATACTTTCTACCAACGATATAAGATATTATCCATTTTAAACACACACCTTCATAATTTTACTTTTAATTTTATTAAAAATATTTTATATCAATAAAGGTGTTATCTGCTCCTTATAAATTTCATCAACAATATTCTATCCAAAGTTATAATATTATATTTAAAGTGGCAATCTTTCTTTAATATTCAAAATGCCTTTGTTACTACTGGTCGACTTTTGTATTTTTAATATTATAAAAGATTTAAATATGAATGATATTTGTTGATGTGAAAGATGGTAATATTGTAAAGAAACGACAAGAAGATGTTAGCAAAATAAAGATAAGATTATGGGAATTTGTTTTAAGACACAAAAAAGAGGCACAAGCTGGTTTTCTTTAACAGCTTCACCTACTTTTGAGAAACCCTAAGCCTACACAAAAGAAGCATTCAAGCTTTACAATGCTTTATATATATATATATATATATATATATATATCAAATAATAATAATAATAAATATATACAGAGAAAAAATTGATTGTTTTACCAAAAAAATAAGCAAAACTTCAAATTCAAACCTTTTATGGTGTGGGTTTCTTGCAAGTTTCCCAAACCATCGTAGTGGGTTTTTGACTCTTCCCACTTTTTTTCATCTCTTGGTACAATTACATAAGACAAATAAAGAAAATAGAGAGGAGAAGAGAGAACATCTGATTTAGAGTGGTTCAAGAATGTTCCTATACTCCATTGTTATAGATCGATTGAACTTGATCGATCCACCATCATATTGTCATTTGCAAGAAATGTACAAGGGCTTTTTAGGTTTAGGGTTTCTAACTCTCACTCTCAAATTAAAATAAATCTCCAAATGAGTTTTATATATGAGCTTCTACTCATCTCTCATGATTAGTTAAAATTAAAACTCTTAATTAACCCTAATTAAACATTAACTCATCTTAGGGCTAATAACATGATGTGTAATTCACCTATTACAAATACGATCCAATAATTTGAATATGAATCAATTATTTCTATTTCGAAAAACTCTTTTTCTTAGTTTATAAACTTTAAACGAAGCTTCTATTTATATTCTAAAATGAAACACTTTTATTTTTTTGATGTTTCAATAATGTTGTATTCAAGTCATTGACATACAAAATGTGTAGAAATATAACTGAACGTTGATTAAAGTTATGATTAAATTAATTTCAAATTTCAAATATTGATAATGTGATTGTTTTAGTTTTGATATAGATTTACTTTTTAAAAAAGAAAATAAGTAAGAAAAAAAAAAGTAAACTTAAAAAGCACACTGACACTATAATTGAACATTATTGTAATTATGGGGGATAGAAAATGTATGATTTGTTTTTCTTATTCTAATATCTTGTATCTATCTTGAAATTAGAAATATGTTCAACCCCATATTATTACTATTATTTTTATGAAGTACAACCACAAATTATTAAACTTACTTATTTTGTCGACTTCTTTTAGTTTTTAAACTTAAATGTTGAGTGTGTATATATATATATATATATATATATATATATATATATTAATGTATCTGACGTGTATAAATAAATGTGAAGATATCCATCCCTACATCCCAAAAATTTGTTATATTGAAAAAAGAGTTAAGACATTGAATAAGATCAATGAATATATATTAACATGCGCACATATATTCTCGATTAATATAGTTATATTAGAAATTTATAAACAAAACTTAATTTTAAGTATAATCTAAATATATATTCTCGACCAAAAAGTTGATAAAGGTTCTATTCATTTACAAAAATTAGATAAAACATTTTATATTATAAACTTGACATGATATATCAATTTACCCTAATAAACTTTTGATTTTATCAATTTGAACTCTTATTTAAACATATCGTTTCAGTAATTTTAGTCTGATGTCTGTTTTTTTACTAAATTCACCCTCTAGTTCTAATAAAAAATAATAATAATAATAAAAAAGGGAATTTGCATGTATATTACAATAAAGATAAAAAAATTGAGTAAATAGCAACTTTTTGAAAATATTTGCAAATCTATCAAAATCAGATTGATAGACTCCAT
>JBBMEF010000002.1:6514308-6529209 GCA_037832685.1 Sicyos baderoa | reverse complement strand
ATTAATTATTATCTCCATAATAATTCCTATCTATATTTAGTAATTGCGGGATTTGTCTTAGGACACAATTCCTTCAGGTTTGGGGAGTAATCTTTTTTGTGGAGCCTTTTGAACAATTAATCAGGGGGAGCAACAATTGAAATGGTGTCTTTGTGGAAAAAAGAGTGTCATGATCTTTTATTTGAAAAATATACTTCCTTTATTTTGAAATCTTGAAAAATACATTTTCAATTTTAGGAGTGTAATGTTAATTTGGTTTCTATGTTTTAAAATCAAACATTTTTATATTACTAGCACTTTGTTAATTCTAAATGTATAAAAGTAAATTCTAATCATAATTATGGATGCAAAATGAACATCTCATATTTATAGTTGCTACCTTACCAACGAAATACATTATTCTTTTTAAAAGAAACATTAAAATAAAGAATAAAATGCACATGTTGAAAAAATGAGTGTTGATAATTTAGGAGCAACCATAACTCTTACCGAATTTCAAGTTCCCGATGTCGAGTTTGGATTCCAAATCTTTATTCAAATTCCTAGGAATTAGGCATTATATGATCAAAACCTAAACTTTTTTTTAGGAATCTAAACTTAAAAACTTTGTGGCAAAATATAAGAATTTCTTATACATTTGATTGGGCTTAGCTTTCTTAAGCTTGGAGAAAGCCTACTTCTTAAAGCCCAATAGGCCTACATCTCAAGGTTTCTCTTGGAGCCATGTGCCTCTCTTTGAGGTCCACAATTTTCTCTCTCTCTCTCTCTCTCATGAAATTAAATTTTCCCTCAGATTTAACTTTCTATGTCTCATACAAATTGAATTCCCCCTCAAATGCTCATTAATTTTCTCTACCCCAAACTAGACCACATTTTATACCCTATTTATTATCAACTTAAGTAAAAAAGTAACTACACAATATAACTTTATTTACAAAAAAAAAAAAAAAAAATAGATAAATAAGTTTATATAAAACTAAAAGGTGTTTATACTTAATACATATATTTATATTAATATTTAAACATTCATTTTCAAAGTGGATAAGGTCGAGTGTACCTCGTGCCCTCGGTCCCATTGTGGGACCGAAGACAAAATGAAGCAAACAATACACAATGGCATAGTAGAAATAAAATGAAATATAAGAGGGTTATGTTATGAAGATGGAAGGCTGATAAATGTAATGGCACTTCAAATTGGTATGCATATATGGGTTTCTTAAAGGTATATATTAAAAATCAGTTATACCACTATAATATGATTGTTCGGGTGAGCTCTCATACGAAAAAACATACAACCGCCGTCTGTGGGGATCGAACCCACGACCACGTGGTTAAAAGCCACGCGCTCTACCACTGAGCTAAGACGGCTTTGATATTATAAAAGAGTAAAATTAATATGATTTTCACAAATAATAGTGTTTTTTTTTTTTTTGCAATTGAGAAAAAAAACAATCTTTTTATAACTAATAAAGATAAAATAAATAAATAATTAATTAATTAATTAATTAACAATTAAAAAAGACTACTTACATTTGCTTGCACATCAGCAAACAATTTTTTACTTTTTATGCCAAAAAAACATAAAGTAAAAATCACAATATTTTTTTAGTCAGAAAGTTCATGTAAAAATTGAATTTTACTATGATTGGGTTTTAAATGACCAACCAAACACCAGAAATGATGTTGTTGTTTCTTTGTGAGGAAAATGAACCAATGGCTGAGCTTGGGAGCTCTAGTGGTTGATATGATAATGAAATAATGGCCAAAATTTTATGGAGAAGAAAGTCCCTCAAAAGCCAACCAATAAGGTTTTTGAGGATCAACTTTCCAGCCTTGTCCTTCTGCCACGTGTCATCTCAGCTAATCTTAACTGTGTGGTTGTTGAGAATTGGAGAAACTCTATAGGTTAGGTTATCATTTTTCTATGGACTAAAAAATTCCATCCATACTTCTATAAAGTTCTCCTCACTCCACACTTCTGTTTATCCTTCTCCAAATTTAGCCTTCCTCTCTCAGCTTCACTCTCCGATCACTCCTCGAATCCCGATGGCTGCCTCCGCCGCCTCCGTCGGAGTCGTCAACCGTGTCCCGGTGAGTACTTGAGCCACGTTTCTTTTATGTATTGATCAAGCTTAAACCGATAGTTTAGAGTAAACATTCAATCTTGTCACTTATATTTTCGAGCTAGAAAAACTAAAAAATTAGCATGTATATGATAAGTGACTATGATTAGTATTAATTCAATAGAAAATATCATAAAGTTTTAGAAATAGTTTATGAATTCAAATCTCCGCGCATCCAAATAAGTACCAAAAACTTAATAATATGTTAAATTACTTAAAAGTTTAAGCTTGCATATTGCGATATGATTGTGTTTTTCAGTTGAGCTTGAATGGCTCTGGCTCTACAACTTTGGTTCCGAGCTCAGTGTTCTTCGGGAGCAGCTTGAAGAAAGTGGTGAACTCAAGAATTGCAAACCCGACATCGTCGGGCAGCTTCAAGGTGATGGCCGCAGCGAGCCCGGAAGTGAACCCGGACGAAGATCTCGATAAGCAGACAACAAAGGACAGGTGGCAAGGGCTTGCTTACGACATATCCGACGATCAACAAGACATCACAAGAGGAAAGGGATTGGTGGACTCTCTGTTCCAAGCCCCCATGCAGAGTGGAACTCATTATGCTGTCATGAGCTCTTATGAGTATCTAAGTACTGGACTTAAAACGTAAGCACAGACCACTTTCTGTGGACAAAGATTCTGTTTTTTTCATTTGGGTTTGGATTTTTATGTCTTGTTTTTGTGTTGTTTTGTAGCTATGAGGGCTTGGACAACATGTTGGATGGTTTCTACATTGCCCCTGCTTTCATGGACAAGTTGGTTGTTCACATCACCAAGAACTTCATGACCCTCCCAAACATCAAGGTTTTTAATTCTCATTTTGTAATCGTTTGGTTTATAGCGTGTTCGAGATGAATCTACAAAAGAAACCTTTTAAGTGAAAAACACTACTTTTATAAACATTCTTATGGAAGAAAGGCAAAGTTCATTTTAGGCCTTGTTTGATAACTATTTGTGACTCAACCGTCGAATCTTGTTAGGTTCCTCTCATTTTGGGTTTATGGGGAGGCAAAGGACAAGGAAAATCCTTCCAATGTGAGCTTGTATTTGCTAAGATGGGAATCAAGTAAGCCGAAATTGTATTTTGAACTCTACAAGTTTCATATTTGTGTGTATCAATTTGTATGGTGTAACACTTGTTTGTATTTTCTTAACAGCCCAATCATGATGAGTGCTGGAGAGCTGGAGAGTGGCAACGCTGGTGAGCCGGCTAAGTTGATCCGTCAAAGGTACCGTGAGGCGGCTGACATTATCAAGAAGGGAAAAATGTCGTGCCTCTTCATCAACGATCTCGACGCCGGTGCAGGTCGTATGGGTGGCACCACCCAGTACACTGTCAACAACCAGATGGTTAACGCGACACTCATGAACATCGCTGATAACCCGACCAACGTCCAGCTCCCCGGAATGTACAACAAGGAAGACAACCCCCGAGTTCCAATCATCGTCACGGGTAACGATTTCTCCACCCTTTACGCTCCCCTCATCCGTGACGGTCGTATGGAGAAATTCTACTGGGCTCCCACTAGAGAGGACCGTATCGGTGTCTGCAAAGGTATCTTCAGGACCGACAATGTCAGCTTTGAGGACATCGTCAAGCTGGTTGACACCTTCCCTGGCCAATCCATCGGTCAGTTACTCATCACACTCAAAAGTTTAAGCTAATTCGTTACGACACACATTTCATCACTCTTAACAGTTGTTGTTGAAACACAGATTTCTTCGGTGCGCTGAGGGCGAGAGTGTACGACGACGAAGTAAGGAAGTGGATCATCGGAGTGGGAGTGGAGACCGTGGGGAAGAAGTTGGTGAACTCGAAAGACCCACCGCCGAAGTTCGAGCAGCCAAAGATGACACTGGAGAAGCTGTTGGAGTATGGTAACATGCTGGTGCAAGAGCAAGAGAATGTGAAGAGGGTGCAATTGGCTGACCAGTACTTGAATGAAGCTGCCCTTGGCAATGCCAATGAGGATGCCATTAAAAGAGGAGCTTTCTAAACACTTCTCATCTCATCTCATCTCATTGTGTTCTTGTTGTTGAACTCAACGGTCATGATGAGATTTGCCTGATCTATATTTTTCAACCCTTTTTGTTCTTTCTTCTTTTGTGGAACCTATATCACATTTCAAAATAAATATATATCTTGTTCTGTTTCTCATTTTGTAACTTTGTGTTTTTCCAATGTGCTTTGTCAAACATTGTTGTTGCTTCATCCTTGTAGCAATGTATTTCTTTAAGGCATTGAATGGGCAAAATCTATGTTTTGCTTTCTAAAGTTTGTGTGTGGAATCACTCTCTATCTCTCTCTTTTTCTATTTTTTCCTTTTCTTTTTTTGGACAAGGGGAATGTTTAAATGCATATGAAAAAGTCTTTTTGAAAAGTAACTAAATAACCATCATTAATCGGTTTAATGGTTAAGAGAGTTTTATAAATATTAACCTAGGGCGAAACACTTATCTAAGAATTAATTTTCTATCGTTTTCTTAACTATCAAATATTGTAAGGATTCTTTGCCTCTATAAAAATAGTCGAAATGCATATTGTAAACGGGCTTAAATACTTACCTATATTAAAAGGAAAAACAAAAACTAACGTTTGAAAATGTGTGAACTTATAATTTGTAATTATAAGTCATATGTGTGAAAATGTAATTTATACATTTCTCTAGTTTCTTCAATAAATGGTTGTGGTTGTGGGGTTTCTTCAATAAAAGGAAAAACAAAAAATTTATAATTTCACATGACAACTAATAACAATCTTCATTTAAATCTAAACTAAGAGCTTTAAACAAACGACCAAACTTATAATTTTGCATAAGAAAAGGAGAATCTTTTAAGTTTGTTTACGGAAAAACTAGAGAAATGTATAAATTACATAACAAGTAATGAATTAGCAATCATAACATATGTCCTACTCATATTTACATTATGCACTCATCAACATGGCTTCAAGTGTATGCATATATGTATTAATCATTACATTTTCATATGCACACATTTAAGTTTATACTAAATATATAATGTGTAAAAAGAAGTAGAGCTTTCGTGACATTTTGTCCGACTTGATTATCAATAGGTTATATGTTCGAATCATCCACCTCCAAATATTGTTAAATTCAAAAAAAAAAAAAAAAAAAAAAAAGAAGGTATATGTATGATGTACTCTAAAAATAACTATAACTAAGCAATATTTAGAATCTCACCCTAGGTCAAACTTAAAACTTTTTTATCACCATCCATAATTCCTTTTATAAAAATTGTGTTCTCTATCCTTTTTTTTTAAATGTGATTGTCCAAGTCAACTTACACACACCTCAACTATTTTCATATGACGTATTAAGAAATTAGTGTGAAATTAATTCCTAAATATTGGCCATTAGAAGTAATTTCGATTCATTTTTTGTAGCTTTTGTATCAAACCGATAACCGAACTAATATCTTCAATTTTCAAAAATTGAATTGAATCCAAAAGTCCAGTATAGAAACATTGGTTTGATTCGATTTTGGATCTAATCCAATGTCCTTTTTTTAATATATCAAAAAAAATTATCTTTAAAAATAACTTTTTGTAAAGTTCGAAAATATTTTTGAATTTATTGAAAATTATTTAAAGTTGTTTTTTACTTAAAATATGAGTGAAATTAAAATTATTAAGGTACTATCATTTGAAAATATATTAACATTTGAAGGATAAAATAACTTACAATAAAAGATTGATCTTCCAAACTTGAATAAATCTTCTAAATAATGGAAGAAATATAATTTTATATAACATATTGACAATATACATATTTCAACTTTTATTGGTTTCTTAAAGCATAAACTGAAAATGATCCAATATTTCAAATTTTGTGCTAAAAAACGGTCAATCCATTGAATTGGATTGGTTCAATTTTTTGTTACACTCTTGACCACAATAACCTTTCATTCTTAATTCCTCAAGACCCTTTTGAATACTAAGTCAGTCCATAATGGTTATAGAATATTTTTTTATGAAAAAATATTTTAAATCTCAACTAAATAAACTTTTTTTAAACTATTTTTTCTAGTTTTCAAAATTCAGCATTTTAAAATGCAATAGATAAAAAAACAAATAAATATAATTTCACAAATGAAAATGGAGTTTTTTCATGAACAAAAAAGTAAATAAATCTATAGATGTAAAAATACTTGAAAGTTTTTTTCAAAAAAGGATTTGAAAGTTTGAAAAAAAAAAAAAAAAAAAAAAAAAAAAAAAAAAAAAACCCTTAAAATTGATAATCAAGTTGACATATAAAACTTTTAAATATATATATATAATTAAAAAAAAACATGCTAAAAGTTGCTATAAACAAATTACCAATGAAAATAATGTTTTGGACTAAGTTTTCGAAAAATAAAAACCAAACAATTATTCAAACAGTGGAAAATTAATTTAAGAAACTTTTTTGGAGAAGATTAATTTAAGAACCTTAGCCAAGGGATTAAAAATCATATTTAAAAAAATGTGAAAAACAAAACAAAACAAATCCAACACTTTTTCAGTACTATAGAGAATAGAGTGGTTAGAGAGTTTCAAACCATAAAAAAAGAACATCATGAAGACATGAACCATATACCATAAATTAGCTTTCCCATATCAGCAAGATATTAGATATTCCAACTCCATAAATAAACAAAATGGCAAACTAAATCATCATTGTACAAGAAAAAACAAACTAAACTTTAGAAAAGTTGAAATAACAAAGATCAAGAATCAAAATCTCATACATACCAGAAAAAATCCTTACAAAAAGAAAAATAAAAAAGCATAACTCCACCAGCTAATATTTGTACAACCTGATCTGATCATCATCATAATCATCATCCCATTAAACTTTTTTTTTCCTTCCCTCTTTTTACACCCTTCAAAGCAAAACTCAAATTACTAAACTTCCCTTCTCTTAGGGGCAGAGCCACCAGCTTTGTTCATCTGTCCCTTTTCACAATCTCTCTTCATTTTCTCTATACTCTCTCAGATTATAAAATGTACAGCCAACAGTTCTTTTTTTTTTTTCTTTTTTAAAACTTTTTTCCTACTTTTTTTTTCTTATTTCGAGTCAGCTTCTTTTCTATCTGAATCACATAGATACAGCAGCTATTACTTACTAGACAGATGTTTTATGGAAGCGGAAAGAGACACCGCGCTTTGTGCTATCCTCGGTTAGCTGTACAACTTCCCCTTCTCTGCTTTCCTAACCCGTCATCGGTGCTGGCTTCGGAGCCAGTATGCTAATCCTTCGCTCTGTCATACAAAGCAACTTTGTTTTAGATAACTCAACATGGAAGAAATAGTATAGTATCATTGTATCAATCAAGATCAATCAAGATCAATCGGTATCGAAAATGTAATCAATCTGTGTGAATTTCCCTCTCTTCTCTTCACCTTGTGTTTATCTTTTTATCCTTTACAACTTTCATAACTACTTTTTCTTTTGATTCAACAGCATTTGGAAGTGGAGAGATTCGAAACTGTATCCTCTTGCTTATCATGTCATACATCTAGTCAATTGGAGCTAATCTCTTGTTGGCATCCATAACTACTTGTTAGCCAGCTGATTTATATTTTTTTTAACTTGTTTTTCATCAGTTCCAGAATTGATTTTCCCTTGGCTAGGTTCTGATTTGTAGCTTTCTTCTTCAAGTTTTAGTTCTCTTTTTCTCTTGTTATGAGGTTGTTTTTCTTTTTATTTCCCTACCTAGTGGAGGTTGTATCTTTCAATATTAGTCGCTTTTCATATTTTCAAAAACCGAATATCTATCGGTCATCACGTGCATCATAAAAGCTTGGTTATATTATTCTACCATTTGCAAATGTAAACAAAAAAAGAGAGAGCAAACGAATTGGTAGAGTGAGAGATGGTATCGTACCTCCAGCAGCAACGAGTTTCTCGACACGAGCAACTATGTGCTTACCATAGGTATACTTCTTCAGAGCATTTAGATGAACTTTAATCCTATTAAGAATTAATTCAAGTTGCTGGTCATCACAAGTTTCCAGCACTTTCTGTACAACGTAGTTTGCAAACTGATCCTTCATCATAGCCTGGACAATTCAACAACAGGTTAACATTTTGTCATCCAATCATCCGAATGCGTGGCAGAGGAGATGAAGACATGTTTTTAGTATATATCGACCGTCCGTCCAGAGAACAAAAAATATTCACAAAATAAAAATGGTATGATATAAAGTTTAAACTCACCATTAATTTGGAAGGGTTAGAATCTAGAGGACGATAAGTAAGAACAAAAGAAGATACAAACTCATGATCCAAACGAAAACATGCAGTAGTAGTGGTAGGAAGAGAAAGGAATCTTCTCTATTTCAAATATCTCATTTTGAAGCAGATTGAGAAGCCTGCTTCAAAAAAATCTCATGCCAAGCCACATGTGAGAGGCTATTTCTATATTGTAGTTTCTTTGTGACACTGCAATATATCAGTTACTGGGGGTTCCTAAACGATAATACGATAAAATTCTTTTCTGTTGCTAACATTCTTTTTTTGGCTGCGGTAGGGACGGGGAAATCTCTTGGTCGTATAAAAAATGCAGAGAAATAGTAGACAAACACCTGAAGGGGCTCATTTTCATCAGTGGTACCAAGCATCTCGTTCACCAGGGCCTCGCGTTCGACAGAAGTTCCGAAAGTCAGGCATTTCTCAATGACATTGGAGGCAAACTTCTGTTGACTCATTTGAACTATCTGCCCAGTCAGTTTCTTAATAATAGAAGAGCGTTCGTGTGGCTTCCCGTGTTCCAGTACATGCTGAAAGATCAAGGGCAACAACTTAGAAAACTTAAGTGCTGTTGTGACGAAAAATACAAAATCACTTAGCAATGGAAGCACTTGTTTTAGTTCAACAAAAGCATCTTAGAAAAGACAATGCCTTTAGCTACTACTGCCTTTGGTTAAGGACAAACCTGCACAACATAGTTTCCATACTGATCTTGAGCCAACATGCAGACAGATTGCAAGATTTCATCCATCATTATCTGCTGTGTTTTTGGGTTGTGGCAGTGCTCGAGGACTCTCTGTGATGGAAAATTGTTGTACGGTTTTAGCGTTGCAACTGATAAATGTAATGATTATCATAGAAAGTTGTCAAAAGTCAGAGAAGAGAGCCATACCTGTATAACCCGACAACCATACGGATGTGTCGACAATGTCACGACCTGATCGTAAAATGTTGAAACAATGAACTGAATTGCTTCCTCAGGAATGCATTCAATGCTCTTCTGTACAACGTGGTTCCCATTTTGGTCACGAACACAACGCATGATATGACCATCTAGTTCTGCAACCATTTTAGTCTGCTGATCCACTTCAACCACTTCAATTGCCTGAAATGATGATTGGGAGACCATAATCTTTCAGTTACTAAGAAGAAAAAAATGGAGCAAATCTTCATCTTGAACACCAAGTTTGTATGAGAGAACAGGTAGGGAATTGACAAAGAGAAAACGGGAATTTAATAACATTAGAAATGGGAAATTTTCGGAAAAGAAAACGAGCATGCAACACGGACGACAGACCTTCTGAATCACTCGGCAACCATACATTTGAAGGCTGAGCGCTAGCACATGTCCGTTGAGTTGATCAGCTAGTTCCCTTATCTGAGATGCAGTTCCGTGCTCAAAAAACTGGAAGCCGACAGACATTAAACAACTCAGCAACCGTAATCAAATCAAAAGGAAATTATAAGTTATTCAATCATGTCATTCCATTGCTGAGAAAAAATGCTCTGCTATAGAGTTGGAATTGAAAGAAAGAGTCAACGAGTTCTCTTCCAACTGTTTCAGAGCTAAAAAATCATGTCATTCCATCATTCCATGATCTTATATGCTTAGTACATGTACAGAAAAGCAAGTTCACATGAAAGCTAAAAGAAAAACAATACCTTCTGAACAACATAATTACCAAAAACATCGGTCATTAAGGAAAGAGCTTGTGGCATAATTTCATGGAAAACCATGTCTTTCTCTTCTACAGAGGCAGTTTCGAGTTTCTGTTGAATGAAACGACTTCCGTATTGATCGGAGCTGTTTAGAAGGAAAATGAAAGAAGCATTCACATCCAGAACAAGATGCATTTAGTGAAAGCATAGAAGTAAAATCTTCCAACGGCGAATACCTGAACTCAAATACATGGCCAGCAATTTCTGAAAGTTCAAAGCATTTGCCTTTATTGCTTTTGAACTCATCCAGCAAAGAAGACACGAAACCTCCATTCATATTGCCACCAGCTTCAGAATGCCAACCTCCAATGCCACCACCAGCTAAATTCCTCATTCCCGAAGAGAAGCGCAAGGCCTTACCGATGTGGTTCATGGCATTACCAGACCCAACAGGAGAGCCAGGAAGAAGGGATCCAGCTAATGGACTTCCAGGATACGACATACCGAGACCGAAGCCCGGGTTGCCATAGTAGTTATGATTTAAACTGCCAGATTTACCAAAATAGGGTAGAACAAATTGCGAGTTTTGAGGTGAAAGCAATGCTCCCAGGTAGGCGGCTTTCTGTGCACCCAATAAATCCATATATCCATTACCCATCAAGCTTTCACCATCCAATGAAGGGTCATTAATCCCGGCCATCTGCGCAGCAGCAGCAGCATATTCGTTTGATCCCAAATATTGGATGTAAGACGGATCCAACGCAGATAACTGCATTGCATTCATTGCATTATGATTTTCCAACCTGTTATTATTTTGAAATTCATTGGCTGTGTCCAACATATTTGATCCTAAAGCTAATCCACTGAATGCTTTAGTATTCATCCCACTCATCCCCATTGCGGATGCAGCAGCAGCATTCTCATACAGCGGTGGCAGATTACCGCTGCCGAGATGGGTTCCAACAATGGAGGAAACTGGAGGATTAGTCGTATAGCCACTGAACCCATAATTCAAGAAAGGAGAATACGCATTGTCAATATTCTGATAGTGAGACGGCGAACCTCGTGCATTGTTAAGTGTTTGTTTATATGGCCCCTTCATATATGAAGTAGGGGAAGAAACAGCTTGTTTGTTGAATTCTGCTTGATCAACGCTCGAAATGAGAGAATTGTTTTGATGAGACCCTCTAGCCGATTGAGAAGATGAATGCAGATGAAACTTTCCAGCCTCCGAGTTCTTGAGACTTAGATACCTTTTCATATCATTTTGATCATTTTGCAGATTGAAGAAGTTATGACGATCATCAATCTCCTGATGAATATCCGACCGCAAGTGGCTCTCGTCGCCTAGAATGCCATTTGACGACAGGTTCATGCTAGAAAAAGAAGACACCAGGTCTGGTGATCCGCTCGCCTTTAGCGAAACCCCGTTGAAAGAATTTGGACTGCTAGCATTTCTTTTATCCACAGTGCTGGATATCCTCCCACCTACTGGGGGAATACGGGGACTCGGAGCTCTTGCTATAAGTTGAGGGTCGGGAGTTCCGCTTCTCGACAAGGATGAGGCTCCTACAGCTGAAGCATAAGTATGAGGGGTAGAGGCACCCACTCCTTGGACTGCAGATACCCCCTGTTTGTTCCCACCAATTGCTGCCATGTCTTGATGCAAGTAAGCGAATTGGCTTTCTGAAGCTTCGAGAGTGTCATCAAATGCATTGCGACTAGTCGGACGAGAAGGATGTCGAGAGACGGATATTTGATTGCTTAAATCATCCTGCCATGAAAAAAAATCAAACCATATAGCAGAAACATAACTCAACAAAGTTTCCATTAGAAGCAAAAAACAAAACACAGCCAGATTCACTGCAATATACAAAATAAGCAACAGTAAACAATGCAACTAAAACCAAAAAATCCCACAATTGGGAATATTAGGACCATAGAGAATTGGCACAAAAAGATCAAACCTTTATCAAGTTCACAATTACTTAAAGGAAAAAAGACAATCTTCCAAGTCCCAAAACATAAATGAACAAAACAAAACATAAGGCTCATATAAAAACATCAGAAAGCATCATCACCTGAAGGATCTCAGCAATGCTCTTCTTCCTACTACCAAGTCCCAACCCGGGCAGCCCGATAAGGCCATCGCCGGTCCAATCACCACCAACCCGCCTCGATTCGATACCAGAATCCTCCTTCACCCCAACACCAGGCTGCAACATGAAAAGTGAGCCATTCCCATTAACCCCATCATCAACACCGCCTCTACAACCATCCCTCCTATCTCCAATTCCCCCCAATCCACCAGCTGCCCCGCCGCCGTGCAACCGCTGCACAAACCGCCAATCCTCCTTCGAAAGCAGCGGCGGCGGAAGGCGAGGGTTCAGATTCACATTGGAATAGTAATAGTTAACATAAGAAGGGTCAGAACGGAGCTCTTCATCAGATATAAAACTTTTTCCACCAGTTTTGTTAAATCCCAATAATTCTGAGCCATTAAACATACCTCCAACGGCGTTTAAAGCACCATCAACGGTCGGCGGCGCAGAGCCACTCCGGCAAAGGCTGAGTTCCTTTTCTCTGTCACTCACAGCTTCATGTTGTTGCCTTTGTTGCCGCAACAACATCGCCAAATCCTCGCCATAATCGCCGCTTTTCAGCGCCGATCGCAGTGAAATATCCGTCCCCATAACTCAAAATCCAAATTTTAAAAAAACAGAACAGCGTAAAAAAAAATCCCAATTTTGAGCTTAAAACGAGCTCAAAATCGAAACAAAACAAGTGGGTTTCGTTAGAAATTCTCAAAAACCGATTCCCAGCCTAAAAAATCACAGCCCCATGTCTTCAAAACAAGCATCCAAACAAAAGGGGCATCAAAAATCAAAAATAAAAACAGCTCTGTACGTGAAATTCAGGGTTTTTTTCTTAAACTTGTTGATTAGTGATTAGATTACAGAAACATAAGCATCAGATTGGGTCTAGAAGAAAAAGATGATCAAAGAAGATGAAATCAGCCATTTTTGCTGTTCTCTCTTTCAAGGAGAATGGGAGGAAAGGGAACTGTGCAGTGAACAATGCGAATGATAAACACAAGTGCTGGACCGATCTACACCGTTGAAAAAAAGAATGAACGGCCACGATTGATTGTTGTGGATATATTCTTACAACATATCTTTTAGGGTTTTATTTCAGTGATTAATGCAAAAGATTTTGCCGGTTTTGGAATTATTTATTTGTTTGTTGTTTCAGGGAAAATAAAATGGAAATTTCAGACATAAATGGTAGGAATTAGAGGGGAGGAGAGAAAAATTTGCTGATTATGTCAATATTGTTAGAATTTGTTTTATATTATTATATTTGAGAATAGGATTTTTTTTTTTTTCCCTAACATAAAATATTGTACTTTAACCTCACATTTTTAGCATTGTAGTAAGTTTAAATACCTATAATTTATAATCGACAAAAGTAAATTTATTTACATCGAAATTAAAAGGTCATTTATCTCGATGGTTTTATTTAAATATTAAAACATACAATTTAAATTTGATTGGGTGGGTGAAAGGGGAAAAGGAAATGGTGGAGTTGTTGTTTTTGTGTGTAATATAATTCTATAAAATGAGTTAATATGCTTATATTGACGTAATTATTTAGGAAAAAAATAAGAGAAATGCCACGTCAGAGAGTAAGAAAAGCAGATCCGAGTTTAAGGCGAAGACCACTGAGATAACGACAAGTGTAGTGTTAAAATGGGGAGTAATCAGGTGCGGAACTGAAACAAAAGCTTTTACTAAAACTGAAAAAACGGGAGTGGGGCCCACCCTCACGCTTTTGGGACCGCGCGTGGGCGCCAATATGTTTTGTTTCTTATTATTCGTTTTTATTTTGGGGTTTTGCTTACAGAAGGGGAAGTAAAATGTCCAAAATAGGCAACAAAATATCAACTTCTCATAATAATAAATTTTATTGTTTACAAAATAAATTAATAAATTTTTAGATTTGTTCGTGTAAATTTTATAATTATTCTATTTTAATTTAGGAAATTTGTTATGTATACCAACTTTAAAGCCCTTTATTAAAATTATAGCATATTTTTATTAAAAATTCGTTTATACTAAAATTTTGAATGATTGAGCTCAATCGAACTCAATCAATACTTGGTGATTGAATTCAATCAGTTTGTTAAATGATTGAACTCAACTGATTGAGTTTAATCACTAGTTATTGATTGAGTTCGATTGAGTTCAAGTCATAATTTGATATATGTGCAATTATTTTCAATTTTGTACAGTAAATGTAATTTTTTAGCCAATTTTTATTATATATGAAAAATCCCCCTTAATTTACTTACTTTTATGGTTTTTCTTTTTAGTTTGTAAACTTTTGATTGTTTTATAAGTGTTAAAGCAATTGTCTTTTTGGAATTTTGCTTACACAAATAATTAATTTAGTTCTTGATTTATTTTTAACAAGGTTCTCGTGCTTTTATTTCAGTGTTATTTGTCTAACATGTTGATGATAGATATCATTTTTGAGTTTAAGAAACTTGTCATACATTAAGTTTATAAAATAAATGTATATTTTTCTAATAACATAGGGAAAGAATGATACTTTTTTATGTTGTTAGTATTTTGATTTAAAAAAATGAACAATATGATTAGAGATATCTACGGGGCGGAGCGGGGCCAGAGAATGCCTTCTCTGTCCTTGTTCCCGCCACCAAAATCGATACTCGTCCCCGCGAAATTCATCGTTTTTTGCGGAGATCTGGTTCCCCGCGGCCCATTCTGTAAAGACCCGACCCGAGTAGGGTCTCATTCTAGGCCCTTACCCTAATGCATGCTTTAATTACTCGAAATAAAGGAAATATG
>JBBMEF010000002.1:6479788-6490061 GCA_037832685.1 Sicyos baderoa | reverse complement strand
TAATTTGCATGTTGTTTAATTCAATTTGATATCGCAGTTATCATATTTTATCATATTAAAATTAATCGTTTATAATGTTATTATCTAACAAAAACATCGTTTTCTCACAATATTTCTTCATCATTTTCTCACTATATTTTGTTCATTTGAATTTTTAATATAAATTTATATCACTATAAATGTTGAGCAGAGATTCAAACTTTCAATTTATAATCGGGAAATTGATATATTTGCCAATTGATTCACAAAGATTTTGAGACCCAACAATAGAGTTGATTGCAAAATGACCTTAATAAAGTGAACCCAACCCAACCACTAATTGCAGTAAGAAAAATTATTTTTTTAAAAAAAGACAAAATAGACATTTTTTCCTTATCATACATAGCAAATAAATAATCAACCTGAGTGATATCAAATATACCCGTTAATTATTGGTTGATTATATTTTTAGTACTAGGATGATGGAGTACTTCCAGGTAAAAAAGAGCCGAGTTTCAATAAAATTATGTATGAGATATTCATGGGTTGGGGTTAGATTATGACTGCTTTATGCTCGTCTCTACCACAAAAATCAATTTCTGTACGTGTAAAATTCATTACTTCTTTTTTGTCGGGTGGGGATTCATTTAATATACTCTATATATATACTTTTTAATCTAATTTTTATAAGTTTTTTTAATACTTTTAATTAGTCCATACATAATTAGATAGTTAATTATTAAAGTAAATATACGTTTGAATAAATATTTCTATTAACAAAAATTATAACTAAAGATTAAAGGAATAAAGAGAAAAATATACTTTCAAAAATAAAATGAAAAAGAAACATGGTAAACACGGATGAAATTGAAGAAACAAGATGAGAAATACATTTTCAGTCCGTGTTTTATCTTGCAAGAATATTTTACTCCTCATTCCAGCTTAAACAGAAATGTACGATCTTGTTCAAGTCGAATCCTTGCAAAGAAAAATGAACATCTCTACCTAATAACCAAGAGGTTATATGTCCAAATTCATATATCAAATATTGAGTACATGCTAGTTATCATTAAACTACGCTCAATAGAAATTAGCGAGCTATATATATATTTGTACATCTAAAGTAGGGTCTAGTATCTTAAATGGATAATAGAAAATGTGTTGGATAAATGATATGCTTTTATTGCTTGAGATGTTCACTTCATATGACTATTCATTCAATTCATTTGAAGTTATTAATTCTTTTTCCCTCACGAATCTCGTCCGTTCATTCGATCTATCCTAAGGAGTAAATAGGAGCAATTCAATCATAAATACCATAATTTGAAAATCATATGGGGAATTAATAATGTATATCACTAATTGGCTAACATATTCAATGTATAAAATTAGCCTACCATTTTAAAAGGCATTCATGGCCCCAAGACCAACATAAAGACCTATATCACTTTCTTTCTTTTTTTTTCTTTTTTTTTTTTTTTTCTTTTGTACTTTTCTGAAGAAAGTCTCAGATGATAATTCATTTTTACCACTGCCTTATCATGTCCCCACACTCTCCTTCATTAACTATTAACTTACACTCTAAATATAGCCATTTAAAAAAAAAAAAAAAAATAATAAAAACGATATATTATTTTGGTACTTAAAATGATTAGAATTGATCTCTGTGATAGTTTTTGTTCATTTTCTTTAAAATATAAATCTTAAATCAAAATTATGAAATTGATTTGAATAAATATTAACTTCGAACTTATCTTATGCATCAATTTAACTCTTTTTAGAATAAAAAATGAAATACGTAGAACAAAATGATATTTAACGAAAAAAAAAAAAAAAAAACTTGGCTTCCTGCAAAATTGGACGTTGAACTTGTATCTACTTGGTTCATTTACTAAGAAAGTTTTTATTTAATGATTGTCTTATAATGCTTTTTGTTGTTAACTTCATTAGTTAAATGTTTGCCAAACCTATTATCGAATTATTTGAGTTCAAAGGCTCCAACTTCGGAAAACGGCCATACCAAGCGATATACATTAGGACTTGGAGGATAAATTTACTTCTTTTAGCATTGAAAATTCAAACCTTCAACCATTTGATCCCGAATATAAGCTATAAAATGTAAATAATAAAAGAAGTCATTATAGAATGATTTAATGGTCAAGAAAATTTTGAAAAATTAAAGGTGATAGATTCAATCTATAAGGATCACTTACCTGAAAATTAATTTTCTACAAATTTATTTGATATTCAAATGTTATAAGGTCCGACACTATAACTCATGATAATGTTTGAGATGTGCGCAAACTGACTCAAACACTCATAATATATATATATAATCCAAAGCTATAAGTAATAAATGCATAAACCTTTTTAATTCAATGATAAAAGAGTGGAAAAGATTGTGAAAAAGATTCAAATACATAATCTCATAATCATTAATGGCATATCTAAGTTAAATAAACACAACTCCATAAATTCAAATATCATTTAATAGAAAGAAAGATGTGTGTTTTTCTTAGTAGAATAAACAAATTTTGAACCTACAACTCAATTATAGTCCAAGTAGACTCATACTTGGCAGAAATCCATAATTTTGTGACTTTTTCCAGAAAATCATAAATAAAAGATGGTTCTGGAGAAGAAAAAAGATGGGTTTAGACTATAGGCAACAAATGTAGATTAAGAGAGGTACAATGGGTATTCATATTCTCCAGGCTCTATTTACTTTTCCACCTATTTGGTCAATCCTTTAATTAAAAGCCCTCTTTTTTCACTGCAAAACCCCTTGATCTAATCCAAATGATTTTAGATTACTTGTTCCAAAACTTGGGCTAATAAATTTCAGCTTTAATCACAGCCAAAGCCTGTTTACCCTGGCTCTGTTTTGAGCTTCATTAAAATTTAACTAATACCAAACTCTTCTTTTTCTCTGAATTAGAGCCTAATGAATCTCTTACACTGCTTTAATCGCTGCAAAAGCATGTTCTTCCTTGCTTTGCTTTGAGCTTCATTAAATTTAACTAATACCCCAATACTTCTTTCTCTCTAAATTGGAGCTAATTAAGCTATTTCACAGCTTTAATCACTGCAAAAGCCTGGTTTTTTTTCTCCCTTGCTTTGCTTTCAAAACCATTAAATTTAACTCAAATCCAACACTTTCCTAATTAACACATTCATAGAAACACAAAAACAGACCCATCAGCCCTTGTTTTGGTGTGATTCAACCAACAGAATCTCTCTCTAAAATCATAAAGAGAGAAAAAAATTAAACCCCATAAGATCCAGAGAGATACAAGGAAGAACAAGAAGAAGTTTCATTTGATTTAGAGAAGAAAAAAAAACAATGGAAGAAGTTACAAGGATTAATGCTTGTTAATTCATAACAACCCTACAAATCTAACCCATCAACCTTAAAACTACAAAAAAGAAAACCAATCAGAGATTCCAATACTACATCAACATATACTATATATACAAGTAAAGTATATAAAAACCTGTCTCTAATCTCACTAAGATCCGGATTTGCAACTTTTCTGCAAAATCCCATCTGGGTTTTGTTTTGGCCTCAAAACCCAGATGGGTTAGAACATTGCATTTCTTCTCACTCCAAAACAAAACAAAACCCCAAATCATTTGATGATTCAGATTCTGATTCTGATCCAAAAACAGAGGATTTTTTTTTTTTCCCCTTCAAGAATCGCTATAGTTATGCCAACATATGAGCATGGTAACGCAACGCCTCATGATATAAAACCTAGCCCTTTGTTCTTTAACCAATTTTGCACATTTTCTAGCAAAAGAACATCTCCTATCAGAAGAATTTCTCATCAGAGGACAGGAAGAGCAAGAAGAAGAAGATGATGATCGGGTCCTCGCCGGAGCCTCCTTCTTCGGCAGCTTCCACTCGGCGGCGGCGGCGACGACGGCGGCGGAGGAAAGGGAAGCCATTTTAGAGTGAGATGTGAAGTGGGGTTGAGGAAAGGTTTGATCTTTGGCAAAAAATGGAAGGTTTTGAGAGAGAGAAGAGAAAAGCTCAAATGATATTTATAATGGAAAAACAAAAGGGGGTGGCAGTGG
This sequence comes from Sicyos baderoa, assembly GCA_037832685.1. NCBI lineage: Eukaryota > Viridiplantae > Streptophyta > Magnoliopsida > Cucurbitales > Cucurbitaceae > Sicyos > Sicyos baderoa. The sequence continues at coordinate 6,486,005 of JBBMEF010000002.1, read as the reverse complement.
GTATCGCACACCTGGTTTTTCTTTCCTTTCCCCATCCAGAGATACGCAATTTATAATATAAATAATAATTTTTTTTGAAATTAAAGAATCTAATTCGAGTTGGGATTATTATAATGGAGGTGGGTTTCCAAAGCCACACGTCATGGAGGTCTATAATTTAAACCCCAACTGTAAAAGAAATTCTAGGGATTGTACAAATGGGCTCTTTTTACAGTTTTACTTCTTTGCCAGCTGTCCTTGGTAATTTCTTTTTCTACCTTCATTTATTGGATTTGTTTTGGGTGGAAGATTTTACATTTGTGTGGAGGAGAGTGGATTTGAGAAGTATTGAGTTTTAGATTTCTCAAGTTTGATGTCTTCATTCAGGAGATAGATTGGAGAAGATTATAGTTTGCTTAAGTTTGATGCCTTGATTCAAGAGATAGATTTGAGAAGTTTATAGTTTGCTTTTTTTTTTCTTTTTTTTTTTTTATAATAATTTTGTGAGTTTTTATGACTAAATATGGTCAATCACAACAATAACTTAATAATTGAATGATATAAGATTATATTCAAGATAAAAAAAAGTGATGGATTCAAAATTTCATCCTAAATAGTATTAAACTCAAAATAAAAGTATAATATCTTGATTAACTCAAAAAAGAGAGTATAATATCTTGATTTAAGAGGTGAATTTTCAAAAATTCTAAAAGAATCTGATCAATTAAACTCAAACACCGAAAAGTATGTGTTTAGTTGGGTTGAGTCTAATAACTTAACAAAATTGTTTGGATTTGATAAATTTGCTAATTCTGTCAATTGAATTAAGTAAAAGGTTGAAGGTTCATGCAATGGTAAAAATGAACAAAAATGAACAAAAAGAAAGGAAAAAATTTAAAAAAAAAAAAGAAAAAAGAAGAGGAAGAAAATTGGCTCAAACTTCGCAGCTAATATTAGTTCACCTAATATGTTGGTTTAGAAAATAGATGGTTTTTTTAGTACAATTTGATGTATTTATTTATCAAATATTGGCTCAAAATTTGCAGCTCCAAGTACTTATAGCCCTTGCTAGACAATCTAAAGCAATGCAATTTACGTAAAATTGACAAACTTTGGGTTCAATTTTTGGTGATTAGATATCTATACAAGTCATAGGTTCCACAACTTACCTCTCATTTGAAGATAATGACTTCACAAAGTACAAGTAAGAAACCTAAAAACGGATATAAACCTAAAATGAATCATACTTTTATAAGGGCAATCATCTTTATAGGCTTTTTCAAAACTATAAACAAAAGAAAGAAAATGACATTTAAACCACAATATATTTTCTAAGATTTCCAATCATTAGGAGGCTAAGTTATATTCCACATACTAATTTTTACTATACATTCAAAATGAAAATTGACAATTTCAAATCAACTGGTTTTACTAGCTGAGCTATATATGGGAGGGTAGGGGAATATCTCTTTAACACCCCCACCCACATGTTTGTTTCACACAACAAATGAAACAAATTTGTTCCTTTTTTTTGGAACACCTCCAAGTCCAAAGACACAATTAAGCTAAAAAAAAGTCTAAGACTTTCCACACAAAGAGAGATTGAAAGATGACCACAAATCTTTTGGCAATCCCAAGTGAAATTTTTTAGAGAGAAGTTGGAAATGAAAAGGGATGGTGTTTGACAGTAAGTAAGAGAGAAAGAAAAAGAGGGGATTGGTGGGTCAGGTAGGCATGGTGGGGGGCTAAGATCAATCAGAATTAGAAAAGTAAAGGGGGGAATTGATGAAGGAGTGACATATCAGAGGTTTGAATGAATGATGAATCATAAAAGATTTGGCATTTTGAGGGGGGGAGTATAAGCCTGAGGATTCACCATCATGATCTTTTATTCTGTTTTCTTGATCATGCCTATTCACATATCAACAAACACACAACCCCTGATGTGATATGTCAAGTCTCTTTTGGTCTATCCTAAGCAACTTCTTCCCATTTGCATACTTCTTTCCTATCCATTTTGTATCCATAAATGGTCATATTCATCACTGCAAACACCATCTGAGAGTTGTGAGGAATACATATTTCATTGGTATATGAAGAGTTGTGAGAGAGTTCAATATTCCTTGGCCACCTCAAAGGCCGAGTGATATTGATTTTCCCAATTTTTAAACTAACAAAAAAAAGGGGAGAGAGATGTGTTTTTCAAGGAGGTGTTTGACTTATGAGTTGGATTTATATGACTTGAACAAAAAGGTTGGCTTATATTTGATATGTTAGTTTGTCAAACTAAGAGGTTACTAAACTATTATTGGCTAAAAAAATACCAAGCTTCTACAACCCACATCCCAAATAATCATACTAAACAACAGTTCATACGAGATTTATAACTAAAGAAAACTTCCATAAACTCATACTTCTAAGACTCTTCATATAATCCAGCATACATTTCAAGAATTCATAACTTTTTCTATATCAAACTAACCAAATCAAAACTTCAGTGTGAAACTTAATGGAGGGAATAGTTGGAATTGGCAAAAATGAGCAAGCTTATTGGGAAGTATTGAATTGTGTAGCTGAGTCTCTTTCATGTCCATGCAGCCATGATGGAGGACTTGACAGATTGACTGTGTGGGCTAGCTCACATGTTGACAATATATTGAAAATGCACAAGAAGAAAAATGCGAGAAAAAAACAGTTTAAAATATACTTTACAAATAGCTGAAATTTTTTTCTCGACATCAAAATGTGCTATTCAAAACAAAAACAAAAAGGACAACTAAAAAACCATTGCACAAGAAATTATTTACTAAGACATGATTATACATGCCCTGAAAACGGCTGACATTAATTTCTTGCACAATGACACTAAAAAAAAGATGAAAAATGATTAAATATTTGTTTATATGGGTGAGTGTTCTTGCCAGTTTATTGCACACTAATTTGATGTACATGGCCACCCTATATTTAATGTATTCCCAATACTCTATGAGGGTTGAAAATGGTTATATGATTAAAATAAAAGATAAGGAAGTATGCATGAAAATGATCAGTAACGCTCTCTTTGCTTTCTGTTTCCCTTTTTGCTCATTGGATGAATCAGGAATCTTTGACTAGCCATTTAAAACATTTCCAGCTGCAAAGAGAAACGCTTGCAACTGCTAGCAAAAAGAAACGGAAAAAAAAAGGAAAAAAAAGAAAAGAAAAGAAAAACGTATGTTTTTGGCTCATTCTCTGCATGAAGAGCTAAAAGCAACTAAAGAATTAAAGAACTGAAAGATCAATGATTAGGGGGTTATTAAAGGCTAAAACTGATTGGGTTTGTTTAATTTTGTAATCTTTAGAAAAATGTTTTGATTCCATTTGAGATTTCTGATGTGATACACTAAGACATAGCAAACATTTTAAATGCCAGAAGATCTTATAGCAAATCTTGTCATATTCATGTCTTCTATATAACATTCAAGATGCTCTCTTAGGTTTTGTAGAGAGAATTTTATGTTTTCTTCTGGATTGCTTATATCAGATTTCTATCTTAATCCGTTAGGGACGACAGTTCGGTTTCTAGACATGATTTCTATACATCAAAATGCGAGGGATTTCATTTTTATAATTATGGGATAAAACAGAAATCTAAAGAATAAGTTAACATGAGGATGAAAAAATTAATACTTGGTCTATTCCTTGGGGTCAGAAGCTTGATTTTTTTATACAACAAAATAGAGGTCATGTGTTCTTTAAGTCAATATAAAGTTTGTCTCTCTTCTTGGATGTGCTTACCAGAAGTAAAAATGCATTTTAGTTCACTCTTGTTTACATCATTTTTGTTTGTTCTTTTCTTTTTCATAAACTGTGTGGGTGAAAAAGTTTCTTTCAAGGCATGGCTGCTTTACCATTGGCAGTGAATTAAAGTTGGGGATTTTCAGCCAATAGAAAGATATAGACCTTTCAAATAATAATTTTTTAGATTGATCATAGCTAGAATTGACTTTCTCTCTCTGATTTACAATTTACACAATAAAAATCTTTATAGGTTTTATCTGAAGATTATGCGAAGAACAAATTCGAAAAGGCATGTAAGAACGTTAACATGGTAGTTTAGAAAAAAAAAATCATACAAAAAGTGGAACTATTTAAGATTTTCCTCCTTTTTTGAGAAAATATGTTCAAGAGAAAATTTGATAAGATAATTTAGGAAATCGTCTTTTAAGTAATTTTGTCTTTATTAGTAGAGGATTCTCTTCTAAATTAGCATGAAATTCAAATGAATTTCAGAATACTTTATTTCATTCCAACTACCTTCTACAAAATACAATATTTATTTAAAAAGAAGTTCTTGTTTTCTGTGCAGACTACTGGTTAATTTTATATTATAAACGATACCTACCATTTTTTCTATACATTTGAATACATGGACAACATAGTATAGTTTGCATATGCATATGCATACATGGACAACAAAATTAGTTTTAATGAGAAAATGTTGCAAAGCCGTGATGTTAGTTTAACTTCAGAATATACAAACAAGGATTTTATTCTCCATTTGGTCAAGTCAAACCTTTTTCTCTTTCTGGCTGCCCAAAAGTAGAAGCACATGATCCCATGTGTAGATGTAAAACTAATCTAAACCTTAAACTAATCTAAAAGATTACCCACCCAACTAGTTTCAGTAATCCCACTGATACAATCAGGCAAAAATAAGTCAAAGTCTCAGTACACAAGATTCTCAAATAGAAAAATTAATCAAGGCCATCAAATTCATCCAATCAGAATTCAAAGAAACAAACCTAAAGAATAAGATAAGGATGACAACTCTACCCAAATCTCTACATTAATATGATATTTATTTTAAGCTTAAACCATTATAGCTTTGTTTTTTGGCATCTCTCATAAAGTCTCATACCAATAGAGATAGTTGTTATCACTTATATATCCATGATCTTTTCCATCATCTAATCAACGTGGAATACTTTATTTGCATCCCAACAAAACCTCCTCCAAGAATGCGAGTGCCAAGGGGTTCAATACAGAGAAAACCAATGCACTAAAACAGAGCAACCAAATTCACAAACAGCTCCAATTTCCGAGGGAACTCAAACTCAAAACATGTGCAATTAACTAGTTTTTTGGGTTCATCATCTTGGGTTAAATGCATTTAGTCCACAGCACAGACAAAAACTATATCCAAATTCCAAACATTTCAGCCATAAAAATGGGAAAATTGAGAGAACAAAAAAAAAATTAAAATTTAAAAGTAGTTGTTAGGTACTACTGACCTCGGCAGTGACCCGACAACGCCCCCAACAAGCCCCAAGATATGGTTGTCCCTTCGATTGTCTCACAGGCGTTTCGTCGAACACCTTGAGGGCACTTTTTGTTTGACTCTCGCAAATGATTGATTATGATCATTGTTCAGTGACCCAAAACGTGGATTTCCTCATTTGAAACAGTGGTCGGTGCTCGCTTTGTGTTGGGCCTCCAAGATTTCACTCGCCCCAAAAAGACATGTTTCTTCTTGCTCAAACCTCAAATCCAGAACCAGTGCCTTTCTTCAATGAACAGAGAAATGAAGGCGCTGAAAGTGAAATTGCAACGTACATTATTAACCAAATTCAGAATTTTTTGTTCATTTAATTCAGATTCATGAACCCAATCCCAATTCCTCTCCTCTCTTTTTGTTTTCTTAATTTGAAGCTCGAACAAACTCCGAAGATTGTTGCGCTCTGGGCTAGAGCAATTTGTGAAGTTGCTGAAAATGATTATAATTCTAAATTATTCTAAAAGGAAAAAATATAATAAATTTTATTAAAAAAAAGTTTAATTCTAAACTTTAGAATTCTCAATAATCTTCTTGATTTTTTTGTTTTTTGAACTCGGAGTAATCTCTTGATTTTAGTGTGCTCGATATATGTATATTTTGATAAACTTTTATATTTAAAAGGAATTGCAAACTCTACCTTCAACCGTTAAATTATCATCAAACAATTAAATCAACTTTATATCAATTATTTCAATAAAAAAAATTTGTATTTCCTTTTTAGATTACAATAATCGAAGTTAGAAGGATCAAACCCATAATGTTTAAGTCATTAAATATACACTAATGCACTCAATTAATTTAATTACTAGATTATACATGATTTTTTTTAGAATGAATATATTTTCTGAAATAATACTATATACAGTTCAATTCTATAATAATATTACTTGAAGAGGCGTTAAATAAAATAAAAGAAAATGG
>JBBMEF010000002.1:6455095-6479688 GCA_037832685.1 Sicyos baderoa | reverse complement strand
TGTCTAAAATATGGAAAATATTTAATTATTTGTCTATTTTATTCTTAACTTTAACTAAATGTCTAATTGCATATTTGCAGGAGAGAGACATTTTTCATCTCCATTATACCCTCATCATATTTAGTTTATTTTAATAAATACAAAAAATCGAAATTTCAAATCCCTCATTTGTAGGATACACCATGATTTGAGGGGGAATACCTAATTTATGGTATTTATTAAAAAACCAAAAAATAAAATAAAAAACAAACCAGTAGAATGAGCAGCCAACGATAACCTCCATCAACATTATATAGTGAACAAGCAACCTGAGATAAAAATAAAAATGAATCACATGGACCAGAATCTTCTCCGGGGAAGATGGAGTCGTGTATTCGAATTTCAAGACAGTGTGTATTTATGTTGTTCACAGATTATGCTATCTCAAATTATAGATTTTATTTCGGAAGTGATCGGGCATGATGAAACGTCGAAGATTTTATGGTTTAGCTCTTTACCGACACTGAAAAAAAAAAAAATGATGTTAGCACTAATCGAGGAAAGAGATGTCAAATGGATGCCCAATGAGTTTCGAAATAGGTTATATCTTGACTGGTGCATTATGAAAGAACGCTCAACTATACATACTGATATGAGGGAATTCGCCTAATTTGTTTCATAAAAAAAGAAGCAAAAACTAGAGATTGGTTGAGTTTTAATTGCAAGGAGCATGAAGTCAAACCGTGTAAAAGTATGAACTAGCCAATTATTTCAATTTTAGCCTTTCTATTCATGTGCAAGTACAGTTAAGTACTATAACCGAGAAAAGAGATGTCGAATGGATGCACAATGGTTTCAGAATGGGTTGTATCTTGACTGATGCATTCTGGCGCTCAGCTGTACGTACTAATATGGGAGAATTCGCCTATTTTGTTATAGAAAAAAAGAAGCAAAAACTAGAGATTGGTTGAGTTTTAATTGCAAGGAGCATGAAGTCAAATTGTGTAAAGGTATGAACTACCCTATTATTTCAATTTTAGTCTTTCTATTCATATGCAAGTACGGTTAAGTACTATAACATACCAGTACGTTTTAGTCTTTCTATTCATATGCAAGTTCGGTTAAGTACTATAACGTACGAGTACGACTACAATTTGGTTGCTTATTATTCCATTAAAAAATTAATTCATTCAAAATTGTCGTCTTTAGTAAATGTTTTTTGAAATCTAAATTTTTATGATATTTAGATTCTAGATTTCTTTTTATAAAAGTGTTTAATTTTAAATCTAACAAACTCAAACAAAATCCTTGAATTTGTTGAGTTTGTTAGATAGGTGGTTGGAATCCTATTATTCATTTTAATAATTAATATAAATAAGGGTAGGGGTACAATAGTAAAATATATTTTTTATATTTAATAAATTTAATTAAAAAAAAGAGAGTAGACACACATTTTAACCCTAGAAAGGAGTAGACATTTGTTTAATTTATTTGCTAAATGTAGACAATTCCCTAGTTTTCCCTTGTATCAATTGCTTTAGGCATTTTCGCTATTTTCAGTTTTGATTAAAAATACTTTTCACTAATTAACAAAAAGGTTTAGAAATGATTTGTAGGTGCTTTTGTTAATAAATAAGATTTATAAGTGGTTTGTTAGTACTAAAAAAGTTTTGTTAGAAAACACTTAATCTGAGTATTTGCTAAGACATCAGCACTTAAAAAATATAAAATCACTTTAATATAATTGTTTTTTTAATACAAATTGAAGAAAGATGATTACAAATACCGATTTCAGAAATCGAACTCCAAGCTCAAACCTGTGATTGAAAAATTGAATATTTAGATCATGTTCAAGCATGACTTAAATAATAATGTTCACTTAGTAGCCTAATATGAGTCATATCCTTTTTTTAGTATATATATTGGGGGAGGGGAACAAATATCAATCTCTAAGCTTGAACCTGTAATCGAGAAATTGAAATGAATTAACACCAATCAACATAGACAAGTGCGCCACCGACCCATTCGGTCCATCTTATTTTTCTTAATCATATTTGAATAAACCAAATAGAAAAGAAACTCCACCAAACAAATACTTTTCCCTTATAAGTTTCCACAGCGGTTCACAGAGATGGGTTGAAGTAGACCGCCGGTTCGCATTCCTTCTTTGCCCTGCTTTCAACAATCTTCATACAATCGAAAGATCCATCAGCGTCGTTTTTGTTCTTCTCCAGCTCGGTGCGAGCTAGGGCAAAGAAGAAGCTTCTTCCAATCCCAATCACTCTGTTCCAGCTTCTAGATTCGCCGATATGCCATTCGTATCGGAAATTCAGCGACAATCGGATTTCAATCACTTTCCGTCCACCGCTCCCATCGTCATCGACAATGGCGCCTCCTCGTTTCGCATTGGGTATCGCCGTTTTTCTGGATTTCAATCACTTTTGTGTTTACATTTGCATAAACTTTGTTGTGTTATTTGGATTTAGCTTTGTTTGTTGTGTTTGATTCTTTCAGATGGGCTGGAGAGTCCGACCCTCGTGTTATTTTCCGTAACATTGTCCAGAGACCTCGCCATAAAGCCACTGGTATGCTTAATTTTCATTACTCAACCTGTTAACATTGTCGAGGGTCAGGATTACGTGCTTTACTAAGGTGTGTTAGCTACGTCCACGAGCATAGGTGAGAATGGTTTGATTAATTCAGAGATACTAAGAATGTTGATGAACTGGGGCTAGGGTTTTTAAGAGAGTTTTTATAGTGTACTCTCATAAAAACCTACTACTTAATAGACCCAAATATACAAAAGAATGCGTAAGCATAAACCCAATTACATATTTCGTCTAGGTTTTATTAATTTGGAGATCTCTGCTTGCTGACCCAACTAAGTAATCGTGGCACATCGAACAATTTAAGACATATCTCAAAAGATGGAAATTGGAAAGTGGGGCTTAGTCTCATTCTTCCCTCACTTTTGAGTTCTCTGAAAAATTGAAACCCTACACTCCTACGGAAAACATATTGATCTAAAGGCTTTGTAAGACAATCGATTGAAGCGTAAACTTATGTTCTTCTTATTGCAATTCAGGTGAAACGGTTACTATAGTTGGAGACCATGATCCGTCTTTGATGAAATACTTTGATTGCACACGCTCAGGTCCTCGTTCTGCTTTTGATGGAAATGTTGTCTTTCAGTTTGAGATTATGGAATATGTAAGTTGGATTATTATTTTTTATCCGTTTCCACTTTTAATTAGGACCTACATACGTGATACGTGAACTAAACCCATTGTTTGAACTTATTAATCTTATTGAAACTTGGAGATAATCACATGCGGTCAACAAAAGTAATGGATAAATATTAGAAGAATGAATATAGGTTTGAGTATGTGCATCCCCTTCCCCTTGTGTTGTTATCTGAACCAAGACTAGGAGAATGAGAAGTTGTAACTTTTGAATATTTCCTTGCACCTTTTAGGTTCTTGATTTCGGATTTGATCGTCTAGGAGCAAATGGACCAGAGGTAATTATTCAAACATTAAGTTTCAATATTTTTTGTTTGGTATCTTATTCTGCCATTTCTCCATGCTTTCTCTAGCCTCTTCTTGTCTGTAATGTCCGCAGTACCTTTCAGTCTGATTATGAGTTCTGCAAGTTGCACCCCATTCCATTTATCTCTTGCATAACCATACTATTTTGTTAGACTTTTGGCATATCTTCGGCTCCTAGCTTGAACATTATATGACGATAGAGGAAACTGTCTTGTATCCTTCACTTCAGGTTAAAGGCTGGCTGATATGGCAAATTGGTTTTGTGATGTTTAGTATTTGGCATATTTGGTTGGAAAAAAAATAGAACCGTCTTAGGTTTAGATTGGACTTGCTTAATCGGAAGTGATTTGGAGTTTGGTGCTTGTTAGCATAGCTTCTTTCTTTGGTTGCATAATTTGAAACTTCTTATTGGAGCAATTTTTTTTTTTTTTGCAACCACCAATAGTTAAGGCTGCAACTTATCTAAAGAAACTCAAGGACACAGAAGTACAGCCTATAAAACAAATTCTTTTCATGTAAGGTCAAGGTTGCTGCTTACAAGATTTGTGTTTTAGAGCCTGTGTGCTTTCAAGGTCATATATATGTAGTTAAATGAATGCTTAAATTCATAATTTTTATTTGGATATAAACTTTTATATAGTTTAGACATTAATGACAATGTAAAATATGACATAGACTTGGTGAAACTGGTAGTATTAGTATTTATAATTCAAAATGCATTATTCTTGTTTGTTACTTACTACTTGTTTAACTCCAATGTACTTATTTCTTAATTTAATTTTTTTTCTTATAGTCTTAAATAATATTAGTCTTTACTGGTACGGTATATTTTCTTTTTACATGCAAAATCCTTAATTTGATTTTCTCATGAAAGAAGTCCTTAATTTGATATATGTTCCTTTGAGGGCAGAGCAGATTGATCACCCTGTCCTGATAACAGAATGTGTATGCAATCCAGTTCAATCTCGTAGTAAAATGGCTGAACTATTATTTGAGACCTACGGAGTTCCTTCAATAGGTACAGTCCTTGTTGAATTTACTATGTTCCTTAATGACTGTGGATCATATTTTTATGAAGTAATGTTTTTTTTAGCTATTTTCCGTGGTTGTATTACTGGGCTACAGCTTCAAACTTAAGCATATTATGTTTCAACTAAATTTACTTATAATATTTGGTTCCGCTTCCTTGACACTGTTTTTCGTTACCTTTCTCTCTATGACTTTACTGCAGCATTCGGTGTTGATGCGGCATTCAGTTATATGTACAACCAACAACTTGGGATTTGCGATAAAGATGGCCTTGCTATATGCCCAGGATTTACTTCAAGCCATGTTATTCCGGTGAGCTTTCTTGCTTATGATGCATCAATGTCTGCGTTACAGTTACTGTTGATCTTTCTGACTATATCAATGTTTGAGTTGTTGTTAGAGGTTGGATCTTTGATGTTCTAGTTGTACTATTCCATGCATTGATTTTATTATTGACTACTGAGTGTACTGCATCTAGGACGCTTGATTTTAGTGGAGAGTCAATGATAATTTTATTTTATCACTGATCTTTATTGTCAGTTCATTGATGGGGAGCCCGTCTATAAAGGATGCTGCAGAACCAATATTGGTGGATATCACGTGACTGATTCTCTAAAGCAACTTCTTTCACTCAAATACCCTCATCATATGTAAGTAGGATTCATTTAACATATATACTGGGTGTAAAGTTGGCCAAAAATCATTATTTTAGTTTATGCAACAGGGCCAGATTCACGTGGGAGAAAGTTGAAGACCTGAAGATGGAGCATTGCTATATAGCTTCAGATTATGTATCAGAGGCTCAATTGTTTCAGGTAATATTATTGGCTTTATTGTTATTGACATATTGTTATCATTGTTGTCCATCTGTTCCTTCATTCAGTTTGAGTCCTATATCCATGAACAGAAAAGGACCAAGGAAGCAGAAGACAAGACTAGGTGTTGGCAGCTTCCATGGATTCCACCCCCTACTGAAGAGCCTCCTTCAGAAGAAGAGATTGCAAGAAAAGCTGCAATTAAGGAGAAACAAGGTCAACGGTTAAGAGAAATGGCTGAAGCAAAAAGATCTTCAAGGATCAACGAGCTAGAAAATGAAGTGCGTGGTTTGGAGTTTCTCTTGCATCAGCTTGTGCAAGTGGCAGAGGTTGATATTCCATCTTTCTTGTCAGAAACCGGATACGTCTCTAAGCAGGAAATTGAGTCTGCTCTGACCAAAGCGACACAATCCTTTCGGAAAGCGAAGGGTGAACCAAAGGATGATCAAGCGGAAACTGAGGATCATACAGATGCTACAAATGAAAAGTTTCATCTCATCAATGTACCTGATGATGAACTGTCACCTGAGCAGGTAAAAGAAGGCTGTACTGTGCATGCATGATAAACACCTGAATGTTTTAGGCCCCGTTTCATAACCATTTTGGTTTTAGTTTTAGTTTTTGTTTTTTGAAATTTAAGCCTACCACAACTACCTTACCATATATTTTTCTTACTTGGATATCTACACCTTACCTATATTCGTAGAAACTAAACAAAAACTTGTTTTTGTTTTAAAAATTTGGTTAGCATTCACTTACTTTTTAAGGAAAAATGGGTACATTATAGGAAAGATGGAATATAGTAGGAAATATGTAGGAAATATGTAGGAAAGATGGAGCACATTGTAGGAACTTTGAGTAATAATAAGCTTAAATTTCAAAAACCAAAAACGAAAAATCAAATGGTTATCAATCGGGGACATAAAAATTTGTTTTTGTTGTTCAGCGTTGCCATGCAGTGCCTAAAAATAATCGTTATGATGTTCCAATTGATATTAGTGCATTTCTTCATAAAGAAACGTCCCTGCTGAGTTAAGCGCGTATCTTTTTGTAATGATTGGAATTCATGCAGTTTTAATTTTCTTGGCAGCTCAAGGAGAAAAGAAGACAATTGTTCCTCAAAACGACCTCTGAAGGACGGCAGCGAGCCAAGCAGAAGCGTTACGAAGAAGAGTTAGAACGGGAAAGGAGAAACCAGCTCGATGAAGAAAGGAGATTGTATGCACAATTTCTTCTTACATTCATAATTTTAATGTCCAGGGAAATCAAATTATTAATAATTATGTGCTTGCTGAAAGTTACCATTCTTCATTTGAATGGTTCCAATGCTAGGATGCCGTTATACTGGATTTTTTAAACGACCTACTGATTTAATACTTGTTTTCTCCTTTCCATTTCTTCTGTTGTAGGGAGAATCCTGAGCTTTATTTAGAGGAACTGCGTGCCAAATACAAGGAGGTTTCTGAAAAAGTGGAGCAGCGAAAACGACTCAAGACTAATGGAGGTCATACAAATGGGAATAATTTGTCTGGAGGAGTAGGACGCGGTGAGAGGCTGAATGCTGCCCAGAGGGAGAGGATGCGACTTTTAACGACAGCAGCCTTCGATCGTGGGAAGGGTGAGGACACCTTTGGTGCAAGAGATGAAGATTGGCAGCTATATAAACTTATGAGCAAAGATAACAATGACGATGACGATGAAGGTCCAGATGAGCATGAAGCTGAATTGGTTCGTTTATCCTCTAGGCTCCAGGTCAGTCCCAATCACACAAGTCTGCTATACCTATTACTAATTTTAATATCTTGATCTTTAGTTAGCTCAAATATCAAGTCTAATACCTCTCTACTGTAATTAGGACATAGACCCCACTTTTGTTCCCAAGTCAGGTGTTACTCAACCAACCGAAGCGCCAAAATTCCGCTCTCTCACCCAGGAAGACTTCCAGATTGTTATGGGGGTTGAAAGGTTTCGATGCCCTGAAATTCTATTTCACCCCAACTGGATTGGAGTCGACCAGGCAGGATTAGATGAAATGACAGGCATCTCGTTACGGAGGTTGCCATCGTATAGCGACGATATTGCAGAAAGATTAACCAACTCAGTGCTCATTACAGGAGGGAGTTGTCTTTATCCTGGCATGAGGGAACGCTTAGAGGCTGGAATCCGGATGATCAGGCCATGCGGGTCACCTATCCGGGTGGTGAGAGCGCTGGACCCTGTTCTCGACGCATGGCGGGGAGCCTCTGTTTATGCTGCTACTTCACAATTCACAACACAGACTTTCAGTAGGATGGATTATTTTGAGAAGGGCGAGGATTGGCTTCGCGGATATCAATTACAGTACTCGATTTAGTAAAGTTCAAGTTGGTTGATGGCTGCTGTATCCTTGAAAATTTATGTTTAGTTATTGTATACTAATCGCTACTCCATGATCTAACATGCTTCAAAATTTCAGTGTCTATAATTAATACATGGCTTTTGCGAATTACTTGCCACTTCAACAGCTATGTATCATTTTAGATGAACTTATTTATCTCACTCTTGTACTTAACTAATTTTGTAAAGTTATCTGCTTATTTAATTAATATCAAAGTTTGGTTTATGTAGTTTTTAGGTTCTTAAACACCTTATTAAGTAGTTAATAGATCTTTGAGATATTTTGACATATTTCTATTTTGTTTAAAATTGGAAGGTGATGGGTTCAATCCATGGTAGCCAGGTACCTAGGAATTAATTTTTTATGGATTTTTTGGCATCCAAATGTTGTAGGGTTAGATGGTATATCTCATGACATTAATCGAGGTGTGCACAAACGGGCCTCATATATATTAAAAAAAAAGAAGTGATCTTCATTTGTATAATGTCTATCCATAACTCTTTTCTTCGATTTTGCTCATGAAATTTTTTTTAAACATAAGAAAAAAGAATGTTCATGGATTATAAAAATTGTTTTGATAGTTGAACTATTATGCATAAAATAGAAAGTTCAGAAATTCGAATGGCATTTTTCTAGAATTAAGGGTCTAATAGAGGAGAACTTGTTATTTAACGGAATTTCTATATTTTACTTCCTAGTGCCATCTTTTTAGTGAACACAAAAACTATATAAAGTAAGCTCTGAAAATGTAAAATTCCAATCAAGAAGAGATCCTCAAATTTGGCCACTAAAAACACTAAATGCCAAAATCCTTTCCAAATAAATGTAAAACACAACCCAACTTTGTCCAATCATAAGAACATATTCCACATTTGACAACAAATTACAAATTAGTATAGGTGGAATTCAATAAACCAAAGAAGAAAGAGAAAACCTTTGGGGTCAAAATATTATCCATCTAAGATTTACAATTGAGTTTCATAATATTGGTCTGTCTACAGTAAAACTGAATACATTGAGTTTCTAAACACAGAAAGAATTCTGTTAGAATTTCATTATTACAAGAATGATATTTACAAATGACTCTAAACAATGAATCAAAGTATGATAATACAAGGAATTAAAATCATGCTTACAATTTGTCTTTCTTTCTTGATTACAGCAAAGTGTCAAATGTACCTCCCTTTTCCTTTTTACACCAAATGTAGGAACTTCCCTTTTAGACAACCAGCCCCTAACTGCTGCAGCCCTCAATGGCCTTCACAACTCCAACCTGATGATGCTTGCCGCTGTGCTGCCTCGCCTGATGCTGCGACCAATAACCATGCGCAGCCAGCACCCGGTCAAGAAGTTCCTGCGGGACAGGCTCGCCCCTTCTCTGCTGAGGCGATATTCCTGCCGTGTGAACCAGAGTTTTCCATTTATCCTGCAACACATCCTCATCAGGTTAAGATTGTATTTGAAGGTAGAAATCGATCACTCGAACACATGTTAAGGAGAAGGTAAAGCACCTTCAAATCCACGTAGGTCCGGTGATCTGCATCCTCAAATGCACGAAACTTAACATCCCGCCACCTGCAAAAAGGAAACATGGTTTGAGTTGGTTGTAGTAGCTTGTGCTTTGGTGTGTGGTCAATGATGTTCTTAGAGAGCAATGACAAACCTTCCGGTTCCTAGATCCTCAACGGCGTGAACTAGCGCTTCTACTTCTGAGACGGAGAACGGTCTCCTAGTTCGACGCTGTATAGCTTCTGAACGCTTAGATTTTGGATTCAAGGGAACTACAGCTAATGCTTCCACAGTCATTTCTGGAACAGGTACTATAGCTTTACAATCTTGTACAGAATTGTCAGGTAACTTGTCAATGTTGGTAGTAATCAGTTCATGTTTATTTTCATCTTGGTTTTGGGAGTTGGTCAATGTAGTATTCGGTATGGCGACAACATCTAGTATTCCCGAGCTCGAAACAGGATTTACAGGCGAGCTGAAAAGAAAGCAGATAAACTATCAGAAGGAACCTAAACAATCGAAGTTATGAATTCAATGAGACACCCAATTCAGAATGAAGTCGTAAGATACTCAAACGAACAAAACAATAACGAAAGTTTCCCGAGCCCTCCGAAAACTCTGAGAAGGAAGGAAAAGCCAAGTTGTATGTTTGAATGTAATGGTAATACCTGGGTACAGTTTCAGTCATGTCACAAGCTAACATCTGAGGAGGATCCTCAGAACACAAAGGTGAAGTTGTATTATGCACAAGATTCGGCTCCAATGTGAAACCGACAGTATCCAAATTATCTTTACAAGAAAGTCCCGTCTGTAAAAGGGTTCTATTGTCATCTCGAACCTTCTTCCCGTGAACGAGAACCCCGACATCTAATCCACCATTGAGAATTTCTGTTACTGCCTCAAGTACGATCTTCTGGAGAACGTTAAACATAAATACTGCTTTAGAAAAGGGAGCAAAGATCCTTTACCAATACTTCATTCACTTAAAAGAAGTTTAAATACACAAATCAATGGCTTCTTGGCATTTTCATCAACAGAAAACTGTTGCATTGTGTTTATAAGTTGAAAAAAAAAAGGTGAACAGCATTTCATTACCTTCAGTGAACCAACAGTTGCGTTTTCGGGGACATCAATGAATAACTCCGGCACCTTGAATGATCTGATGCTAAATTTTACTGTCGAACGATCGAGCAGAAGAGAAACCAACCATAAGTTATTAAATTTGAAGGATGGACATAAGAAAAGATGTTGAAGTGCAAGGAATTTTCGAGAAACTTTCATACCATGGGAATCTTTGGAGTGGAAGGCTGCTTGTTGACCTGATGGTGTTGCCACACTTGCTGCATTTACAGAGGAAATTTAATGAGATTACTGTAGAACAGAAATGCTGGTTTCAAAGATCATGAAGGACTCTAAAGTAAAGTAAAAAGGTAGCTAAGTACCTCCATGCAATACTGCAGCTAAGCCAGGCTTCTCGTTGTGGACGCTCTTTTCGGGAGAGTTGGTTACACTTTCACTGCTCATCCCTCCATCAGAATTCACCATGGAGCTTCGGTCCAAAATTTTTCTCCTTTTGTAAAGACTGACACCCCGGTATCTCTCACTGTTGAAATACAATTTCCTCTTACGAAAAGGGTTTTGTGTTTCGTCATCTATAGATTCTGATATGAAAAGGAACATTAAGTTACAATGAGAAATATTACACCTTGGGAATTAAGATGAAAACACAATAATGTAGTCAAACCATTTAACGCATAAGAAATCTCACCTGATCTAGGAACCTCACAGTCCTTGAGTTTTGGAGCTGCTTTCCAGTGTTTCGAATTCAGCAATTTCCTTATTCGCCGGCCTGCAACTCGTGATGGAGGCCTAAAAGTGTTTGAGTAAATACTAGATTTATTGGACCTAAATTTTTCATCATCATCTCTACTTGCTAACTTAAAGTAATTCCTATATTTGGAAAACGAACTACGAATGGCATCAGTCGAAAATGGAAATTTAGTTTTGAAGATTGAATTGGCCATAGTTGGTGATTTCCTAATGGGTTTTTTCAAATCCTTAGAGTTGTGTGAATCAGCCATGTTTGGAAATTCAATTCCAAATCTCTTAGTCTCATTTTGTTCTTCATCTACAGTCTTCATACCGATGTCAGTTGAATCTAAAGAATGAGTATCAGGGGTTCCTTCCTCCGGTTTTGCAGGCGAATCTCCAAACTCCAACTTGCAAATCACAGGCTTAACACCACCACAAGCCTCGTCCGAGCTGTTAGAATTTACAACTACTGAAGTACAATCCAAAACAGTAATATTATCTACATATTGGACTTTATTCAGATTTTGTTTCTGATCTATAGCAAGATCACAGCTTTGGCTACTACCACCATCACAGCATTCCATCTCGAAAGCCTTCTCTTCGTTCGATCCTTCTTCCTTGACAACATTGGTTCCGATCACCGAGTGATCTCCATCAGATGTGTTACTACATGCCATGCTTTCGCCATCCTGCAGAAGCTTCCCTGCTAAAGAAGCCAGCAATTCAATTGCGCAGAGGCCGTCCTCAAACTCGTTCTTTCGATGAATTCTCTTCTAGAATCAAGGAGGACAAAACTCGAGTAACTAAGGTGAAGTTCAACAAATCAAAGATAGATACAGAGAGATCTGAAGATGCAAATTTACTCACCCGAAAAGATCTCGGACCTCTCGGGACGGTCCAGTCCGAAAAGCCACGGAATCCATTGTCCAATCTCTTTTTCATCACCATATCTTAGGCATCCGTTGTGATAAAAACTCATCAAACACAGAGAGATTCGCCAATTCCACTGTCAATCATCAAAACAAAACACCAAAATGATTTAAATTTGAACTTCGAGATTCCAATCAATTCAGCAAAGACAACTACGATTCTACAACAATGTGAATGTAACGATCATATCTTCTCCCCTTGTTTCGCTAAAAAATCATAATGTCAGCAAAAAAAAAAAAAAAAAAACCCAGATTTAGAAACAAAGAACATGCAAAACTTCAATGTCCAATCAAATTAATTGTTGAGACAGAGGTAACTAAAACTGGAAATTTGGAGCAAAGAGATCAAAGAAATTCCAAACTAAACTTGCTTAGCTTTGAAGCAAATAGATTGAAGAAATGGAAAACTCAATTCCACCAAAAAACATGCAAAATTCAGAATTCAAAACCCAAAACCCAAAAACAAAACCACCAAATCGAAACATCTTGCCTCAAGAACAGAGCAATCGGATCAACCGAAATCAAACCGATTTCACAGAATTCAATTTCAAAACAGAAGTCAAACCCACTGGATCCAATCTTAAACCCAACAAAACTTTCAAATCTCAGACAAATTCCAAAGACCCAATTTTTCAATTTTCCAACAGAAACGAGACGAATAAGACAAAACCCATCGGAGAAAAGGCAAAATTCACCAGATTCCCAATTTTTGCGAGAACCCAAAGATCAAAAACAAGATCCAAACTCCAAAATCCAATTGCGCAAAGAAGAAAACACAAAAACTCACCTGAAACAAAGGGATCCAAATAATTAATTCAAATTCAAATCCAAGATCCAAGATCCAAATTGGAGCTGAGATTTACAAAATTTCACGAAATTCAAAGAGGAGATCCGGAATTAAGCGAAGGAAAAGGAAAGAAATCCATAAAATTTAAGAACCCAAATCCCAAAGAAAGAATTTGAGACGAAAACGAGAATGGGTTTGTTGTATTTTGGCGTGGGGTAAATTGAAGAAGAAGAAGAGAAAAAACCATGGGGCATAAAACAGTGGCTAAAACCTCTACAGACATATATCCTAAAATGTTTTGGCAATGTTACCGGCACATCCGGTAAACAGCATCGTGGTCACCGGCTATATCGGGTTAAACCCACCAAAACCCCGCCTTCCCCTTTCCCTGTAAATTTCGCCACAGACTTCTTCTTAACGTAATAAAACTCCCACTCCTTTTATTTTCACCTTCAGACACGTGGCACCCTTCTTTCCCCATACGCAACCTTAACAAAATAATTATGCTACGATTTGAGTTTTTCAATCAAATCTGAAATTAACAAATTATAATGAACCATATTTTTAAGCATTTGTAACATAGATGCGTATTCCACAATCACATGTTATCTAATGTTGTATCAAAACTTATTACATTTAAATGGGTATTCCGTTCAACAAAAATGAAATTGAAATTCAAAAAAAACATCATCGCGAATAGGGCATTTTGAGAATCGGATAAATAAGTTATTTTATTAACGGCCTACACATCGGCTCAAAAGTTGATGTTACTATGTTTTTTCGAATTCAACAATGTATAGATTTGTTAAGCTATAAAATATCCGAAAGAAAAAGTGGGATGGGTAGAAGGGATTATACATGAAAAGTAAATTGATTAGATCATGTGCATTGTTAAGTCACATTCAAGGGTTAAGTGGGAATTTGGTGGACCTAATTTCTAAATATACTTAGGTTTGTAATTATATTTTAGGGAAGATAAATTAAAAAAAAAAATGATTAAAGAAAAATGAAAAATATGTGTGAGGAAGAGATGCGTGAGAGTATGGATAAACGAGTGAACCAAAGTGGTTTACGGATATCCCATAAAAAAATTAATTTTGAAAAAAAAAAAAAGAAATTAAAAGAAAAAAAAAAAAAAGGAATTTAGCATTATCCGTGTGGGACACGTCTCGTCCAGACAGGTGGATAGATAAAGCGCGATTTTCTATACGCCAATTGTTTATTTCATTGGATAGGCTCTTCCTTTGCCTCCACGTGTTTTCTTGGGCCCACATTTCATCCTTTCGATCCGGATTTTATTTATTTATTTATTTTTTTACAGGCTGATATCTTTTTATATATTCTTTGAATTCTACCGTATTTACAATTGTATCTAAAAAAAAAACAGTATTTAGGATTGGAGAATGTCATATGCCATACTAATTAAACTTAATTATGGTTGGTCAATTCACATGATATATAAATCTTTAAATAAAGGGTTATATGTTTAAATTTTTCATATTCAAAAACAAAATATTGCATGTTTTGTAATTTTATTCTTTATTTATGGTGCATTAAACAAATGTTAAGTATCCGATCAAATTGCATTGTCACGTACAATGTTAATTTATAATAATTTTTTTTATTCAATTAATTACTTATTTATATTATCAACATTAACATATTTATATTTAACTATTACGAATTTAACTCATCTACAATTATGAATATCGTGACTATTTTAAAGTTATATTAAATCAAAATTAAAAACTAATTATATTAACTTATAATTTTATTTTCCAACATAAAAATAATTGTAGTTGTATTTGTTTAATCTAACAAGTTTAAATTATATACACTTAATGTTATTCAATAAAAAGAATTAAATTTCTCCAAATATAAATTTGTATTTTAATACCATATAAATGCGTGTGAGTATATTTGAAATTTTTGTAGGTGACAACTTTTTTTGTTTGATATTCGTGACGGTGCACATCGACTAATATTACATGACATATCGTCTGACCTTACAATATTTGGATGTCAAGAAAACTCGTATGAAATTAATTTCAAGGGTGACTATCATGGATTAAACTTATCATCTTATACACCTCAAAATCCTTTTTGACCAATTGAGTCACTCTATGATGACTATTTTTTTTGTGTTGTTGTCTATTTCAACTATAGCACTTTATTAGATCCATAGCGTAATTATGAGCTTTTTTTGGCATATTTATTCTTCTTTTTATTGTCTATAGATTGAAAACTATCGGTAACATTTGTTAATGAATATTTGTGACTTTGATTAAAGACTACATATTGCAATAATTAAAGTCATCATACATATAAGTTTTTTTTTCCCTCTTTGTTAGGTACGCTTCAATTTCTTTGCTATGCAAGAGTTTCTTCTAAAAAGTTAGAGGATTATTTTGATTTTTTTTTTTACATGAAAGTCTGATTTTTTAAATTTTAAATTTAAAAATAAAAAGTACGAAGATTGAAAAATCATAATATTGCATGTTACAAACGCAATCTATTTTTATTTTACTTTCTTTTTTTAAATTAAAACATAGAAATCAAAACATGTGAATAATAATTGTATTAAGTCTGTCATTATTATTTAATTGCTATGATAAATAATATGTTTAACAAAAAGAGGGTAGTGCTTCTAAAAAAAGAATAAGAGTTTGGTTATTTTGTTTGGTGTCTATCCATTTCATTTTACAATTGTGCCTTTCGTATAAAAAACAAAAAACAAAAATAGCGTCAAATTGTGTATGTATAATTATTTTTTTACATTCTTTTCATTATTAAGTATTTTGTTCATCATTGTTATTTAATTTCTATTCTATGTTTTAGCAAAAAGTTAGAGTTGTCATATACACTTGTAGTTTGAGTCACGTGTATCTAGCCTTTAAAATTATTGAAGCATGAATAGAGAAAAAAATGCAAAGTGATTTTTATTCTTCTCACAGAGAGGTTTTATAAGAGATTTACAAGGTAAAGTAAACAACAACTGAAATAACCAATAACCAATTTACAGCTCAGCTCTAACCAATTTAATAACAAGAATATTAAATATATATCAACTCTAATATCCCCCCTCAAGTTGGAGTCATAATAGATGTTATTCCCAACTTGGGACATATGTTGGAAAAAGCTTCTGAAGGCAGTGCCTTTGTGAAAACATCTGCTAGCTGCATCGACGACTTGACCGGTAAGAGCTTGAGAACATCAGTTGAGACTTTTTCCCTTATAAAATGACAATCCAACTCTATGTGTTTTGTGCGCTCGTGATAAACCGGATTGTTTGCTAAATGGAGAGCAGCTTGGTTGTCACAAAACATTACAGTTGGTGATGTTAGAGGGACTTGAAGATCTTTAAGAAGATATGAGAGCCATAGAACTTCACAAGTTGTGAAAGCAATGGCTCGATATTCTGCTTCTGCTGAAGATCGAGCTACGGTCGTTTGCTTTTTGAATTTCCATGAGATTAGTGAATCTCTTAGGAAAATGCAGAAGCCAGTGGTGGATTTCCTCGAGTGTAAACATGAAGCCCAATCAGAGTCCGAGAATGCTCTTAATTGAAAGCTAGTTACAGGAGGAATGAGGATGTCATGTCCTGGTGTTCCTTTCAAATACCGAAGTAGAGAATAAACAGCATCCAGGTGAGACTTACGAGGGCATGAGACGAACTGGCTGAGCTTATTTACTGCAAAAGTGACATCTGGTCGTGAAATAGTCAGATATATGAGTTTGCCTACAATACGACGGTATATAAGCGGATCCTTTAGAATCATGTCTGCAGTTGTTTTAATGGGACTCAGAGTTAACTTCTGCAAGGGATTCATAGGAAGAGTTTCTGGTTTAGCTCCTAACAAGCCAGCTTCTTCAATCATCTGAAGAACATAATGCCTTTGACAGATAAAAATTCCTTTTTCTGAGCGAGCAAGCTCTAAACCAAGGAAAAATCTTAGGCTCCCAAGGTTCTTTAGTTTGAATTTAGTGTCCAACATGTCACGAAGTTTGATTATCATCTCATTGTTGGCACCTGTGAGTATAATATCATCTACGTATACCAAAAGGATAATGAGATTAGAACCAGATCCTTTGACAAACAATGAATGGCAGCCTGAGATTTAGAAAAACCAAGAGAAATCATAGTAGATGAAAACTTTGCGAACCATTGGCGAGAGGCTTGTTTCAAACCATATATTGATTTGTTGAGTCGACATACAAGATTTCCTGAAGTTGACGAAGAAACCGAAGGCTTGTAGCCAAGAGGGAGTTGCATATACACTTCTTCAAGAAGTTCCCCATGAAGGAAAGCATTATTCACATCGAGTTGATACAATGGCCAACCATATGTAACAACCAATGTTAAAAGGACCCGAACGGTTACAAGTTTTGCAACAGGAGCAAAAGTGTCTACATAATCCAATCCCTCTTGCTGTGTGTATCCCTTTGCTACTAAACGAGCTTTATAACGTTCCACGGATCCATCGGCATGATATTTTATCTTATAAATCCATCTACTTCCAATTGCCTTCTTTCCAATAGGGAGAGTGACTACTTGCCATGTGTTGTTCCCTTCCATTGCCAAGAGTTCTTTTTGCATAGCTTCACACCAATGAGTATAAGGGAGAGCTTGATGGTAAAAAGTGGGTTCAAATGTAGAAGACAGTTGAAGAGAAAAAGTTTTAAAAGATGGAAGAAGTTTGGTGTAGGATATGTAATTTTGTATTGGAAATCTGGTTGACAAGGAAGGTAGAGGTTTTTGAGAAACAAGGCTGCAATGATAGTCATTGAGATAAGAAGGGAGTTTGTGTGGCCGAGATGATTTTCGTAAAAAAGGTTGGTTTTGTTGCTCTGTTGGAGTAGGAGGCAGAGATATAGGAATAGATGGAATAGGGTTGGTGTTCATTGTAATGACAGTAGGCGAAGGATTGATTGTGTTTGTGGGAGAATGGTAAGACTCATTGGATAAAGAAGTGTCCATGTCAGCCATGTCAATATTACTTGGAGGAGTATTAATTGGTGAAGGTACAGTTGATGGAACTAAAGGCTCAAAAGTAGGGGAAGGATTTGTGTTGGAGATTGGAACAACAGGCTGTGCAAAAAGTTGATTTGGGATGTCATATTGACAAGGCATAGGAAGTACAGTTGGAGAGAGAAAATGAGAGGAAGAGTTTTCAATGGAAGTGGTGACTTTGTGAAAGGGAAAAATTTGTTCCCTAAACGTAACATCACGAGATACAAAGATTTTGTTGGTCTCTATATTCAGAAGTTTATATCCTTTCATACCAGCTGGATAGCCAAGGAATATAGAAGGAATAGCCCTGGGACTAAATTTGTGTCTATTTGCTAACAAGGTTGAAGCAAAGCATAAACACCCAAAAACTCTTAGCATGGAGTAGTCAACAGGCTTCTTTTGAAGAAGTTCAAAAGGAGTTTTCCATTTAAGGACTGGAGATGGGATTCTATTGATCAAGTGAACAGCAGATAAAACACACTCATTCCAAAAATGCAAAGGAACTCTTGACTGATAAAACAAGGCCCTAGCTACATTAAGGATGTGTTGATGCTTTCGTTCAACTACAGAATTCTGCTCAGGTCGTGCAACACAAGAATGTTGATGCAAAATACCTTTAGACTTAAAAAATTCTGAAAAATCAAACTCTTTGGCATTGTCAGACCTAAAGCATTTGATTACAACCCCAAATTGTGTTTCAACAAGTTTCACAAATTCTGGGATTATCTTTGTTACCTCACATTTCTTATTCAACATGTAAACCCATGTGTATCTGCTATGATCTTCAACAATAGTTAGAAAAAAATTATGTCCTTTGTGAGATGGAGTACGAAAGGGTCCCCATATATCAATATGCACCAAGTCAAATAAGGAAGAGGATCTATTATTATTAGAGGTAAAAACCAGTCTCTTTTGTTTTGCCAAAGGGCATACATCACAACATGAATGTTGAATACAATTTGAATCTAACAACAAGTTATTCTTTAAGGCTATAAGTCTAGAACTAGAAGGATGTCCTAGTCTAGAGTGCCAAAGGGAGACATTGTTTTCTTTAGTTACATTCATAACAGAATAACTAGGATTTGAGCAAAAAGAATGAACTCCAAAGTCTCTGAGTATGTATAAGCCATTCAGCAACTCACCCTTCCCAACCGTCTTCAAAGTGTATTTTTCCTGGATATGACATGAACGAGCTGAGAAACTCACGCTAAAATTACCAAGAGAAGTCAAGGAACTAACTGAAAGGAGGTTGTATTTGAAAGAAGGCACAAACAGCACCTTATGCAATGACATATTTCCATTAATGATGATACTACCAGCAAAATCAACTCTAATTTTCTTCTTATCAGGCAATATAACAGTGGTAGTAACAACTTCTAAAGAATCAAAAAGTTCTCCACAATAGCATATGTGTGTGGCAGCACCAGAGTCAATTACCCAATCATAAGAAGTAGATAATCGAATGTTACCTGCAAGATGTGCATTAGAGGCTGGCATTTCTGTATCATTCTTGGCTAAGTTCAGCTTGGAATGAAGGGAGTTAAAAATGTTCTGGCACTGCACAAACGAATCTTCAACAGATAATCCTTCAACAGCAGCTTGATTGACCGGGGAAGAGGACAAATGCGGCTTAGTGCTTGAGAAGGAATGCAGAGTAGTAGGAGCCTTGTTGAAGTTTCGTTGGCGATATCCCGGAGGAAAACCATGGAGTCGATAACATTTATCAACTGTGTGTCCTTGGAGATTGCAGTGAGTGCAAATAGGTCTCGGCTTGTTCTTGTTTGTGATATTATGTGGCCTTGAAGAAACTGCTAGAACCACAGAGGATGACTCAACGTTGTCATCAATTTTCTGTTCTTCTTCTTGAACAATTAGGGAGAAGGCTTTTGCAACATCAGGTACTGGCTCCATAGACAGAATTTGAGAACGAGCGTGGCTGAATTTGTCACTCAATTCCATGAGAAAAACAATCAGATACTCGAACTGAACAAAACATTCCATGGATTTCACTCCTTTGCAGGTGCATAAGCCACACGTACAAGCAGGTCTGTATGAAGCATATTCATCCCATAAAGTCTTGATCTTGGAGAAATGCGTTGTAACCGAGTCTTGTTCTTGCCTGATGTTAGCCAATTTCCTTTTCAGATGGAAGATTCTCAGGCCATTACGTTTCTGAAATCGCTCTTTCAGATCGAGCCATATACTTCTTGTTGAATCAGAAAAGATGATGCTAGACGAAATACCTTTTGAGACTGAGTTCAAGATCCAGGCAATAACAACATAGTTATTCCTGGTCCAGAGAGGAAGAAGTTCCTTCGAGGTCGGTTGCTCAATAGTGCCATCCACGAATCCTAGCTTATTCCGAATCGCCAAGCCAATCTTCATCGATCGACTCCAAGTGATGTAGTTGTCTTCATGGAGGAGTTCAGAGACTAGAACTAAATTGGATGTATCACTGTGATGAATGAAGTAAGGACTCTGCATATTCTCGGGTGTTGGCTGGAAAAAATCCGTCGAACCAAACGGAAATGGATTCGTCGCGGTGGTGGATATCGGAGTGGGCATAGCGGTGTGAATCGGAGCAGAGCCATCAATGGAAACCGGTTCGGTGGCCATTAAAGAAGAAGAAGAAGAAGAAGAAGGGAGGAAAAAAAATTGCAGAGAGACGCGATTTGCGTGAAGAAAGGAAATCAAGAAAGCTTAAAAAACTTCTGATACCATATTGAAGCAGGAATAGAGAAGAAAATGCAAAGTGATTTTTATTCTTCTCACATAGAGGTTTTATAAGAGATTTACAAGGTAAAGTAAACAACAACTGAAATAACCAATAACCAATTTACAGCTCAGCTCTAACCAATTTAATAACAAAAATATTAAATATATATCAACTCTAATAAAAAAAAATGACCTAATATTTCTCAAAAAAAAAAAAAACCTAATATATCTATTAAATGCAGCAAATAATTTTCTGTTTTAACAAAAAGTCGAGAGCAAAGTAAAACATTTTGAATTTCTCCAAAAAAAAAAAAAAGTAAAACATTTTGAAATACGAAGATATCAATATAAAGTAAGATTTAAACTTCAACTTGATTATAATTCAAATGACTAATTAAAATTTTATTTAAAATAAAAATGAAAAGAAAACTAACTAACTAAATTATCGTACGTTTATTCATAAATATAAAATATTAAATTATCCATCTCCATGTGGTTGAAAGAAACTAATATTTAAAAACACTAAGAGATAAAGAGATTCTAAATTCTTACCTTCACATTGGTTAGATTAAAAAAATAGATGTAGTCTTAATTTTTCTTTTAAAGACACATCAACAACCTAGTTGTCAAAAAAAAAAAACATAAAAACAAATCTTTCAATGATCATGTCTTGTTAATTTTTGACAAGTCATATGAAAATATGCACGGTAAGCTAAAGCCACTGATATTGACTATTTATAATTAATTATATATTTATTGCCTAAAAAAAATGCTATTATAAAATAGAGATAAAAGTCAAATACTAATCTTCAAAATTAAATTCGTAATCATAGAGAATTAAAATACAATCAATCAAGTTAATACGTCAACCATTCTTTTAATAGTCAATGCATTTTTCTTTATACAAATAAAATCCTTCAAATTCTATTTTCTTTCTAATATCAAGATGTTCATAATTTTTAAGCAAAAAAACGTTTGAATAATCACCACCTCACCCCACTTTTTGTCACACTAAAAAAATAAATTGTCATTTTTTTTAGAAAAATCGACAGACAAAGTAAATTACAAGTTTAGTTGTTGAACTTTAAAATTTGTGTTAGAATTATTTCCTTTAGCTTTTAAATTTGTATTATGTGATTGAACTCTCTATTTATAATAGGTTCTTAACATACTTAATTTTTTTAACTCAAATATTGTAACCTCTGTGGTCATAGATACGCTTTTATAGTGATTGGACTATTATTTATTTCATTTTAAACATTAGTTAAGTTATTAGATATAAAATTGAACTTTATGTCTTAGAAATTTATGAAATTTAAAGATGTTAAATAAATCAATATTCTATTAACATAAAATTAAAATTTAGAAACTTTTTTACTCGAATTGAAAAGTATTTCATTCTCAAGACGTCATGGAAGTTTAAATATTTTTTTAAGAGCATTAGGATCAAATAAAAAAGAAGATTTAAACCTTCTGGTATTAATTTTTTGTTTCAACCTATATAATTTAAAAAAAGTTCACACTTAATCCATATAATTAAAAAAACAAGTTAGAATCTAGTCTCAAATATTTTGTTAAAATATAAAAAATAGTCTTTATTATTTATAATTGTTAAGTAAATTAAGTATGTGACAATATCATCTATCAAAGTATCGATGATATTAGTGATTTCTTTTTACATATTATTAACTATTCGTCTTAAATGATTCATACGATAAAAATTGGCTTGTCAATTAAAAAATAAGAGTTAAAACTAAGGCCCCGTTTGATAACCATTTGGTTTCTTGTTTTTTGTTTTTCAAATTTAAGCCTATTTTCTCTCAAATTTCCTACAATTTGTTTCATCCTTTCTATCATGTATACATCTTTTCTTAAGAAAAATAGGGGAAAACCAACCAACTTTTAAAAACAAAAAAAAGTAGCTTCTCAAAGTTTATTTTTGTTTTTAAAAGTTGGTTAATATTCTCCTACTTTCTTAAGGAAAGATAGATAAATGGTAGGAAGGATGTAGCACATTGTAGAAAATTTGAGAGAGAATAGGCTTAAATTTGAAAAACCAAAAACAATAAACCAAATGGTTATCAAACGGGGCCTAAATGATTAAATTTTTAATTTATTTTTATCTAATCAACTAGTACTTATCCTACACCATCATCCTCAAATGTGTAAATAACAAAACATTGCATACATAATTCACATGATTTTTAATCTTGAAACTAATTTAAACATTTTAAAATTATAATAACTAAAATTTAACTTTGTCAAATATCTCATTAAACTAAAGTTATAATTTAACTTAAGTTTTTGTTTAAATGAAAGAGAAAATGGGAAGGTAAAGAATAATTAAAGGAGAGAGGAGAGAGGAGAGAGAAATGTTTAGAGATCCAAAGAGGAAAGATAGAAATATATATATATAAATATATTTGAAAAAGTGGAAGATGCATGTGATTGCTTGTGAATACAGCTATATAGCTAACCTAAGCTTACCTAAGGGAAAGAGGCAGCCTTTTTAAATTAACTAACTATCCCTATCTAATTTATTTATTATTCTTTTTTAATATCCAAAAAAAAAAAAAAAAAAAATCCAAATTACAACTCAACTAAAAAGTGGGGGTGGTTGCCTGTCCATTACTCCAACTCACTTCAATACACACTATTTTTCAATATTTTTTTAGGAGAATTAAAATGACATAGAAGAAGATAAAAATTAGGAGAAAACTATAATAAACGAGATTGATTACCTATGTTTAATAATAATAAAAAAAATATTATAGGTAGAATCGTTATTTATGCTTGAGTGGAATAAATAATCATTAATAAAAAGTTGTTATAAACAAAATTAAAAGTAGATATCAAAGAATAAAAGATAATTGTGAGACAATATAATTAAAAAATGAATGATTATCAGGGGGACATAAATGTGGTTAAGAGAATGATCCTCTATAATTGTTCTCCTTCTCTCAAACACCTCATAACTTTGCTTATTATTGAATGAGTGACGCAGTAGTTTCATTGTTTGGTTGTAAACCAGTTCAACACTAGTGTAAGACGCGTAAAATTTGATCCATGATTTTTTTTTTAAGAATTTAAGATTTATTATATTCTGGTCAATATATTTTTAGATGTCCAATTTTAATCTCTAAAAAAGAAAAGGGAAAAAAATTTTAAAATTGGCTCTAATGAAATTGTTTTTTTGTGTTTTTTTTTCTTTATAAATTTCTAAATATGTTTGCATTTTTTTTTTTGTCTTTATATTAAAACTATTAATATTATTCCACAAATTTTGATTAATGTTGAACTTCAAATTTATCCTAAGGATGAATTTAATTTTTTATTTTGTAATATATAGATTAAACTTAGCCATTTAAAAATTAAATTATGAAATAAATTACCTCTGTGACCAAAAATAATATTTTAATATATATTTTTCTCTCTTATCCCAATTATTGAGTTTTGGTTCCCTTTTGGTAACCTTTTTTTATTCCAAAGTTGTCTTATTTGATCTACTTTACCCTAGATATTTAGATTTCCAAATTAAAAATATATGGTAGATTACAAGATTACCCTTACAGTGTATGGAATCTTACAATTATATATTTGAACTTTAATTATAATTTTTTTTTTTTTTTTGAGTTCCTACTATACTGAACTTTAATTGAGTTCCTACTATACAATCAAACTCTCTAACGGTAATTTATTACGGCTCGAACAAGTTCTACCTATTGATAGTCTTATATAGTTGAATTTAGATTAGAAGGTTTCAAATTCACATGACCTTTGATTATTTGAACTACATTTATATAGTTGAAATATCTAGTGATGATAAATGTATAGGTTTGAACTCTCCAATTATTATTTAATATTTAATAAAATTTTAAAAAAATATTTATATCAACCGTTCGATCATATACGTATATTTATATACGTATTGATAGTCTTTTTTCTTTTCTAATGTCAAACCAGCTTTATGACTCAACTATTTATATCAAACTTATCGAAATATTGATATTGGAGATACTCACCTTGTGGCAATTGTCCCACATTGGAAAGGTGAGGATTCTACAACTCATTTATAAGAGATA
>JBBMEF010000002.1:6416121-6454995 GCA_037832685.1 Sicyos baderoa | reverse complement strand
TATATTTTTAAATATTTTTATCTATATATATCTTTTAGTATAAATTGTGAAAGGAAGATTAACATCAAATCACATAACTAATCATGTCACTAACCCATTCGATAAATATTTGTACTAGTCGTCAATACATTTTAATATTATATTATAAATATGTATTATATATTATTAATATAGTAATAATGATGACTTTTGATTTTCTTTTGTACAACCTAATAACCATAAGATTACAGATTCGAATCGCTCACATGTATATACATGATGTCTTATAAAAAAAAAAAAAAAGAAAGAAACGTGGAGCAAATCTTGAACAACCAGCGAAGAAAAATGTTCGACGTGTATTCCGGAAGTCAAGTCCACGTATCACAAACGACAAAGCTGAGTTTCCAACCAGATTATGCCACGTCATATCTTAACGTCTTGGATTCCGTAACGGTCGGGAAAACGCCGTTAAAAACAAAATTATTGGTTTAAGTTCCGAGATGGGCCCATAGTGGGCCACCGCTATGGGGAAAGCCCATAGGGCTTTATTAGGATTAGATTTCAAAGGGCCCAATACTGAGCCCATGTTTAATGAAAATCTTGGATTCTCTTATTTTTCTTTTTAAGAAAAGAAATTTGGTTAAAAATATGGGGGCATAGGAATTTTAGTGATAAGGAAGGAAGGTTTAAAAGAAAGATTTGTTTGACCTTAAAAAGGTGCATGCTTTTTAAATAACATGAGATTCCCAATCAATGCTGATTATTAAGGTATGCCAAAAATTCATTTATTTGATATGTTAATTTGAGAAAAAATATGGTTTATGGGGTCAATTGAGAGCAAATTAATTAAACACATAGATTTTTTTAAATTTTCGTTTTAACTATTATAAATTGACTTTGGGGCAAAAAAGATCTTAAAAAATTAAAATAAATATTATGAGTTTAAGTTTAAGTGTTTTTTTTAGTACAGTTTAAGATGATATCTAAGAAATAATGTCTGATAAAGATAATGCAGATGCACGAAAATTGAATATAATTGGTATTGATATAATTAAAAAAAAAAAAAAAAAAAAAAATCCATCTTTCTTTTACCCTACATTTTGCCACACATGGGTTATGCATAAAATTACATGTCTTTTCTCAATTTTATTTGTTTAGTTTGACATTGTCTCCCTTTCTTATAACATATTTAGCTTAAAAAATTTATAATTGAAAAATTCAAATTTGTCATTTTATGATCGAAAATATACATCAATTAGTATCGGACTAAACCCTATTTTAACATGATGATAATATTGAACAAAAATAAACTCCATTTTCCAAACACGACCCAATATTGCCCAAATAAACCACCGCATGTAATTAGAAATCATCCAAAGAAAAAAAAGGTTTCAAAAGTCTAAAATCTCCAAACTTTCTTGCTCTTGTTTTAGGAGGGGAAAAAACAATGTAATGTGAAAATAAAAGGGTACTTTTAGTTTTTAATGCACATGAAAAATGAACAATAATGGGAATACAAAAGAGGTTTGAATAAACACAAGAGTGCATTATAGGTTATAATGTGTTTCTTCCTCAATCATTGAGTCAAGCACACTCTAAAATCTAAATTAAATATTATTTTTCTTTTTCAAATCTTTTTTAAGAAAGATTTACTATTTGTTTTTTAAGGTTGGTCCTACAAGGCACGCCAAGGAAAATTGCAATTATTTATTTGGACTTGAAAGTTGTTTTTTTTAAATCAATTTTTTTTTTGTTGGATTGAAAGATAAAGAAGATGATCATGTCGAGGAAAAGTAGATTTTCTCACTTGACTTTGGAGTGATTAAAGTGTTAAAAAGAGGGGGAAATCAAAGATTTTATACAATCAAATTTTCTTTGAGCTCTTTGTTAGTAGCATTGGGAATGAGATTGACTACTCTAAATTCACTCCAAACCCCCTTTTTTAACAAATAAAGATAAGAAACTTATGTAATATTTCATTTGCTCCCTTTTATTTACAAGGTTAAAATATTATTTTGGAAATTTGAAAGTCCAATGATGATCATTTTTAAACATTTTGGAAAGTCAAGGACCAAATTTAAACAAATATGATAGTCTAAGGATTAGTATTGGACATTTGAAAGTTGATGGATCAAAATGGAACAAACATGAAAGTCGAGAGATCAAAATAGTATTTTAATCTTTTTTATAAAGATTAGATCATAAGTCATTACATTTTGATAATTTGAGTTCCTAAGGTGAATTTACACCATTACAAATATGAAATGGAGATTGGAAATCTTTTGCTTTAAGTTTAAGATTCAAACTTTAAACTTTGACAAAAGAAAAGTCAATACGAAGGTATATAACATATATCTAAAAATTATGAAAAACTTCGTAGATATGTAGCAAATAAAATTTTCAAACTAAAATCACTAAATGGATATAGATTTGCAATAATTGATTCAGAATAAAAATCGAGACCAACAATAAAGTTGATTGAAAAAATGACCTTATTAAAGTGTAAAGTTAAGGAAATTACAAACCTAATCCAACTACTAATAAACAAAAGAAGTTCTTTTTTGTATCATGTATAGCAAATCAATAATTAACATGATGGACACCAATTGTACCAATTGATTATTGGTTGACTTTGTTTTTTTAGAATAACATTAGATATAATAATTTAAACTCTCCACTTAAAAGAAAGAAATACATATTAATGATCACTGAATTATGTAAGGCAATTTATTAAGAAGTGTGGAAATGTGAGTCATAACAAAATTGAGAAATATGTAGATGATGACTTTATGGCACCAAGATCAAAATAAAAATCTACACCATTTTTTTCCTCTTGTATTTTTCTGAAGAAACTCTCACATAATTCATTCTTAACAGCTGCCTTGTTAACAATGAACTTAAAATAGGTTTTTTTTTCTCCAAAAAAAAAAAAAGAGATTACTATAATAAGCTTTTAGATCCAGCAAAGGTGTTAGAATCATCCATTTTAACCTAAATGAATGAAAAGACTATAATAATCTAATTTGGTTATACAAATTTAGACTTCAACTACTAGAGTTCTATCTACTTCGTCCACATAAAATATATAGATGCCAAATGTGATACATTTGGATGCAAAGGATAGATTTCACGCTATATATCAATTTTTTTTAGTTCAACAATGTAGGTGAAGCGAATAAATTAAATTCACCTTAACATGTTAAACGTGTCACATTGTTGTGACCTAAATCTCTAGACATAAACCTAGAGGGGTTCAAAGATTTATAAGTTGAATCATTTAATAGAAGGAGAGGGGAGAGCTTTATTTTGTGTGGCTCTTTTTTTTATTAGAATGGTTCTAATTAAAGAAGAATATTTAATGGGTTTAGAGGCAATAAATGTAACTGTAAATTAGGAGAGGCACAACCTCTATTTACTTGCTCTGCTTTGGCCTTGGCCTTCATTAAACTTAACTAATATATTCAACACCTTCTTCTTTTTTCTTTTTTCTTTTTTCTTTTTTTACATTTTTTTTTATCTTTTTATTAAACTTAACTCACATCCAACACTTCCCTTGTTTGTTTTAGTGTGATTCAACCAACAGAATCTCTCTCTCTAACATCAGAAAAGAAACTTAGAAGAAGAAAAAAAAAACCCAGAACCAAAAACAGAGGTAAACAGTAAAAACAAAAGGCCAAATAATCAAAAGAGAAATATAACTTATAACATTTGATATAGAGAAAAAAAACAATGGAAGAAGGCTACAAGGATTAATGGTTGTTAATAAGAACCCTACAAATCTCACTCATCAAATCTATAAAAAAAAAAAAAAAAAAAAAAAAAAAAAAAAAAAAAAAAAATCAAAACTCCCAAAAAAAGAAAAACCCATCAGAGATTCCAATACTACATCATACAACTACTATTCACAAGTATATAAAAATTCCCTCTCTAAGATCCAGATTTGCACCATTTCTGCAAAATCCCATTTGGGGTTTTCCATTTCCCAAAACTCAGACAAGATACAACATTTCACTTCATCTGAATCTGAATCTGAATCTAAATCAGGTTTCTGATATTTCTATAAGAAAAAAAAACAGGGGATTTCAGGAATCGCTATGGTTATGCCAGCAGATGAGCATGGTAACACAGCGCCTCATAATATAAAATCTAGCCCTCTGTTCTTTCACCAATTTAGCACATTTTCTAGTAAAAGAACATCTCCTTTCAGAAGAATTTCTCATCAGATGACACGAAGAAGAAGAAGACGACGACGACGACGACAACGATGAACGGCTTCTCGCCGGAGCCTCCTTCTTGGAGAGCTTCCATTTCTCCTCCAGGTAAAACGGCGGCGGAACGGCGGCGGAGGACAGGGAAGCCATCTAAGAGTGAAATGTGAAGTGGGGTTGAGGAAAGGCTTGAGCTTTTGGCTAAAATGGAAGGTTGCAGAGAGAAAAACAGAAACTTGGAATTAATTAAGGATTTGAGGGAAGGCTTCCATGGTATTTATAAGGGGAAAGAGGTTAAGAAAAGTGCGTGGCATGGCAGTGGAGATTATATTCATTTTTAATTATATTTCTGTTAATTAATTTATGTGTGTATATTTAAATTATATATATGTATTTTTTAAGAAAAAATAGTAAAGAATCGAGTAGGGATTATTATAATGGATATATCATGGAGGTGGGTTTCCAAAGCCAGACGTCATGGTAGTATTGATAATCAAACCACTGTAAATAAATTTTGGGGATTGTAACAATGGGCTACGTTTTACAGTTTTACTTCAATGCCTGCCTGTCAGAACAATTCTTTTGTTACTAGCTTTATTTATTCATTGGAATTTGGATAAGTTTAGGTTCAAGATTTTTATTTGTGTGGTAGAGAGTGATTTTGTTAGTGGTTTGTTAAGTTATTCAAAATTAAGATGCTCACCTATTTACGAATTGATTTTTTATGACTTTTTTTACATATAAATGTTGTAGAATTTTTTAAGTTGTAACATATGGTAGGATTCAATTAATAAGCTGTGTATAATCTATTATTTATATTATTTGAATGGTTCAAATTGATTGACTTTTTAATCTATCTCAAGTGGCCAACAATTGATTGTCCATCCATCGTAATTATTGCATAAATTTTATTTTATTTTTGTAACTGATTATTCCACATATATACTCATTTGATTTATATAGAAAATGACATTTAAACCCCAATATAATTTCCAAAGATTTTCAATCATTAGGAAGCTAACTTTACATATCATATACTAATTTGTACCATGCATTGAAATGGAAATTGTCAATAACATAACACCCTCACCTGTTTGCTTCACACAACAAATTAAACAACTTTGTTCCATTCTTTTGGAACACCCTCAAATCCAAAGACCCAAATAAGCTAAAGAAGACTAAAACTCCTACGCACAATCATCTTGAAGTGATATAGCAATAAGTTGAATTCCATTTATTTATGAATTCATTTTCTACGAATTACTTTAACATTCAAATATTGTAGAGTCAATCAATATATCACACGACAATCATTATAGTGAATATAAAATAAATTGAGCAGGCACAAATATATATAAAAAAAAAAAAACTCCAACCACATGCTAATTTGGACTATGCATTAAAATGGAAATTGGCAATAATATAACACCCCCACTTGTTTGGTTCACACAACCAATTAAACAAATTTTTTCGGTTCTTTTGGAACACCCTCAAATCCAAAGACCCAAATAAGCTAAACAAGTCTAAAACTTCTACACACAATCAATCGTACAGTCACCTAAAAGTTAGGAGTTTCTTAACTACCGAGAGTTAATGAATTTAATCCTTGATATTCACTTATCAATTAATTAATTTTCTATAAATTGTGTTAACATCAAAATATTATAGGATCAGTAGTGAGTATATCACATAACAATTGTCAAAATGCAAATCAGACCACATATATCAAAAACAAAAACAAAAAAAGGAAAGAAAAATTATACACACAATGAAAGAGAGAGATACAAAAGATGTACACAAATGTTTTGGCAATCCCAAATGAAAGGGGGTGGGGCTAGAGAGTAAATAAGAGAGAAAGAGAAAGAGGAGGGGATTGGTGGGGTCAGATAGGCATGGTAGGAGCTAAGATGAATCAGAATTAGAAAAGTAAAGAGGAGGGGAGGAATTGATGAAAAGAGTGACATATCAGAAATTAGAATTAGAATGATGAATCATAAAAGATTTGGAATTTTTTACCCCCTTGAAATCATAATTTTTAGGAAGGCCTGAGAATTGAGCCTATTCACATATTTCTTCTTCAACAAACACACACAACCCCAACCCCTTGATGTGATATGTCACAAGTCTCCTTTTGGGGTCTGCCCTACCCTACCCTACGCTAGGTTACTTCTTCTCATTTGCAATCTCTCTACTCTGCTCCTCTTCTACTTCTCCATTCCTCAATTCCTCTGCCCCTATCCATTTCGAAACCCTAAACCCATATCTCTGTTCTACCTTTAAATGCTCCTATTTATATCACTACAACGTCATCTAATTATATGACCAATCCATTTCTAACTACACTTGTTGTCACAACCATGTTTTAGAAATGTTGTTTTCAAACTCTACCAAAAATGTGAAGATGTAGATGCAGCCATGACGAAAGAGTGTGGATGCCTATTGATGGACTGTATGGGCTAGCTCACGTGTTCTTACACTATTTTTATTTAATATTTGTTATTATTCAAGCCGGCTTGCGCGCATCTCGACTAATATTACGGGATATATCGACTGACTCGACAATGTTTCAATATTAAATAAAGTCATAAAAAATTAATTTCTAAATAGGTGGTCAATATATATTTGACATGTTAGACAATATTTAAAATGCACTAGAAGCAAAATGAAAGTTGAGATAAATGGTTCAACATATACGTCACAGTAGTAGAAATCATTTTATCAACCATTAAAATGTGATCTCTAAAAAAAACTAAGAAACTATTACACTTTGAAGAAATTATATATTAAGACACGATTATATTTTTCAAGCATAATACAGTAAAAAATGATGAAAGTGATTATGTGATTAAAATAAAAGAAAAAGAAGCTATAAGCATGAAAATGATCGGTAGTTCTCTTTCTTATCTGTTTCTCTTTTTTTTTTTTTTTTGCTCATTGGATGAACAAGGAATCTTTGACTAGCCATTTGAAAATTTTACAGCTGCAAACAGAAACGCTTGCAAATGCTAACAGGAAAAAAATGAAAATTTAAAAAAAAAAAAAAAAAACAGGAAAAATAAATAAAAGAAACGTTTGCTTTTGGCTCATTCTCTGCATGAAGAGCTAAAATCAACAAAATAATTAATTATTTGAAAAGGCAATTATTAGAGAGTTATAAAAGGCTAGAAGAACTAATTGAGTTTGTTGAATTTTGTTATCTTTGGAAAATGTTTTGATTCCATTTGTGATTTCTGATGTGAGAGATTAAGGGCATGGCAAACATTTTAAATACCAGAAGAGTCTTATCACAAATCTTGTCATATTCATGCCTTTTATATAGAATTCAAAATGCTCACTCAGCTTTTGTATGAGATTGGGTGGGATTCCTTCAGTTGTTGAAATTTTGTGTTTTCTTTTGGATTGTTCAGATCAAATGCCGATCTTAATCAGTTAGGATTGATAATTGGTTTTCAGACATAATTTCTATGTATCAAAATGCAGGGTATTTTGAACTTTTAACAAATTAAATGTCGAATATGACAAATTAACCATCATGGAGTAACTCAATTGATCATAGAGGGTCTTGGGGTGCATAAGATGATGAGTTCAAATCTCATGGTGGCCACCTACCTAGGAATTAATTTCAAATTAATACCTACGAATTTTTTTGGCCTTGTGACATTAGTCAGTGCAGCGTCAGGTGCGCTGCACGCAAGCTGGTCTGGACAGTCACGGACATCAAAAACAAAAAATAAAAAACAAAATTGTGAGTCTGGTTAATTAGATTTACCTAGAACTGTCATTCAAGTCATAGAAACCTAAAAAAGGCATGATTCATGGACACAACAAAACGTTGGTCATGTGTCAAAAGTTTGTTTCTGTTATTGGATGTGCTTACCAGCTCAACAAAAGGCATTTAAACTCACTCTTGTTACATCTTTTTGTTTTGTTCTTTTGTAACTATGTGGGTGAAAAGTTTCTTTCAAGGTAAGGCTGCTTTACCCTTGTGCCGTGATTTTTCTTTTGATATCCGTAATTGTTGTGGCTAATTTATGCGCAACTCGACTAATATTACTGAACATATCGTTTGACCCTACACTATTTGAATGTCAAAAAAATTCGTAAGAAATTAATTTTTAAGTAGGTGGTCACTATAAAGCTGAATTAAAGTTGGGGATTAATAATTAATAAAAGGAGAGAGATTATATTTCATATAAGAGTTTTTTAAATTGATCATAGCTAAAACATTAACAGAGTAGTTTAGTAACATTCTTTTGGTAATAATAATAATAAATAAATAAATAAATAAAAAAGAGATAAAAAGTGGAAGTGTTTGAGATTATTTTTTTTCTTTGTTGAAAACATATATTTTGATGATACAATATATTGTCTAAGATCATCTGTTCAAGGGAATATTTAATAAGATAATTTAAGAAATCGCCACTTCAAATCAGTTCATCTAGTATCTACGATTTTCATATAAATTAGTATGAAATTCAAATAAATTCTGAATACTTTATTTCAATCCAACAACCTTCTAAAAATATAATATATATTTTTTTATAGAAAAATTCTCGTTTTTTGTGCTTACTCAATGGTTCATTTTATAATATAAATGATACCTAACATTTTCTCAATACATTATACTAATGCCAATAAGAATAAAATAAAATAAACTAGTATATTTTGCATATGCATGCATGGACAACACTAATTTTAAAGAGAAAATGTTGCAAAGCTATGATATTAATATAACTTCAGATTATACAAACAAGGATTTTATTCCCCATTTAGTCAAAGGTCAAACCCCTCTCCCTAGCTGCCCAAAAGCAAAAGCACATGAACCCATGTGTAGATGATGTAAAACTTATCTAAACCTTAAACTGATCTTAAACATTACCAACCTAACTAATGTCAGTAATCTCACTGCTACAATCAGGCAAAAATGGGTCAAAATCTTAGCACACAAGATTCTCAAACAGACAAAAAAAAAAAAAATCAGCTAAAGGACATCACATTCATCCCCATTGCCTCAAACAAAAATGCAAGAATCCCTAGTGAAATAGCTTTAATACAGAGCAAACCAATGCACTAAAACAGAGGAATCAAATTCAAATTCCCAACAGCTCCCATTTCAAAAGGGACTCAAAACCCAAAACATGTGCAATTATATCTAGTTTTCTGGGTTCATGATCATCTTGGGTTAAATGCATTTAGTCCACAAACAAAAATCATCCAAACATTTCAGCTATAGGCAATACTAATAGTTGAATTAAAATGCAAAAAAAAAGGTCTAAAAAGGAGTTGTTTGGTAGCACTAACCTCGCTAGTGACCAGACAACTTCCCCAACAAGTACGAGATATGGTTGTCCCTTCGATTGTCTCACAGGCATTTCGTCGAACACCTTGAGGGCACTTTTTGTTTGATTCTGATCATGATCATGATCATTGTTCAGTAACCCAAATCGTGGATTCTCATTTAAAACAGTGATTTGTTATAGCTTTCACGATCCCCCAAAAAGACATGTTTCTTCTTGATCAAACCTCAAAACCCGAACCAGTGCCCTTCTTCGATAAACAGAGAAATGATGAAAGTGAAATGCGAACCAAATGCCCACCTTGTTAATTCGATTCAGATTCATGAATCCCATTTCCTAATCCTCTCTTTTGTTTTCTTATTTGAAGCTCGACTCAAACAATCTTGGAAATGCCCACATTGTTAATACAGTAGTTTGTGGAGTTACTGAAAATGTTTAGGTCTAATGGTTCTAAATCCTGCTCGTTTTTTTTTTTTCTCTTTTCAGAAACGCTTTATTTATTATTATTTTATTTTTGAAGAGGTGAAATGTTGCATATCGGGAGAAAGATACAAATACTAATTTTTTGAATCAAACCTGTAATATTGAACTGGTTTACAACCAAATAATAAAATGATTGTATCACTAACCTATTTAGTTATTAGTTTGTCTATTTACACAATTAAACATGTGGTCGTAAAATTAAATTAAATTATCATCAATGTAATATGTTACCAACATTTTCGATATCACAACAAAGAAATATAATAGTCAACTAATTTGTATATTTTTAATTATTTTGATAATGTGTATTTATAATTAATTAAAGTTTATAAATTCAAATTTTCATATATTTGCCCAAAAGGATAGTAATTCAGCCAATAAAAGTAATAACTCAACGATATAAATGAACACTTATGAATAAAAAGATCATAGGTTCAAATGTCTCCCCTCTTTTTTTACCTAAAAAAAAAAAAATAGTTCAATTATAGAACTTGAATTTCTTACTGATATTGAAATTAAAAAAAAATATATATATATACCTTAAAATTAACTACTACATCCCATCAGAAGAAGTGTTTATAGGCCATAGCTAATCAATATTAGATTTAAAAACTAACAAAAAAAAAAAAATGTTACCTAAAGAATTAGTGACCTAATAATTTCATTATTTGATTGGAATTTAGTTCAACATTATGAGCACCAAGAAATTTTTTTTTTTTTTTTTTTTTTTTTTTTTTTTTTGTAGGGTTTGCTTTTTAAGATTTTTGAAGGGTTCCACTTGGAAGTGGAATCTAATTTATCAATTATTGTTAATCTTAGATTATGAATTGATCAGCAATGTTATAACATAATTTTACATTTAGTTCTTCAATTTAGGGGCATTAGTTTCATTTTTAAGGCCGAACTAGTGATTGAGTGGTTGATCCGCAATAGTGAAATCCAAGGTGATTTGTTTCTTCAGAAATAATATTTGCTTTCAAACAAAATTGGGGGAAATTAATAAATAATAAATGAAAAAAAAAAAAAAACATTGGAAACAAAGATCTGCAATAGTGATCAAATCCAAGTTTGGAGATTAAAAAAATATGAAAAAGGGAGACAAGAAAATCCTTAAGGATGATTTTGATTTTGAGTGAAGCCCAAAATTATGTCTCATTCTACCAGCCTGCCCTCACTAATTATTTCCTCTTTCTCACTAATTATCATTACATCTTCATAATCCTTATTATTATTATTATTTTTCCATTCACTTCCATATAGTTTACACCTTCAAACTTTGTTTTCAGGTAGACAAAAAAATTAAAATATATCAAAAGTCTCTTTAACTATAGATTCCATTTTAATTATGTGTTTGTCGTTTAAAATATACAATAATACAACTATCTATTCATCGATAAGAATATAAATATAAATGTACATTTTAAATCATACTAAATAATAATGGGAACAAATAAGACCAAAATCCAAT
Source organism: Sicyos baderoa (assembly GCA_037832685.1). Classification (NCBI taxonomy): domain Eukaryota; kingdom Viridiplantae; phylum Streptophyta; class Magnoliopsida; order Cucurbitales; family Cucurbitaceae; genus Sicyos; species Sicyos baderoa. Next base: position 6,443,560 of record JBBMEF010000002.1, on the reverse strand, counting down.
CATGCATTAATGATGGCCTCACCAACTTCAATAACCAAGTTCAAATAATTTGCCTCTTTATTGAGGAAATGTATAATGAAATTAAACTCTTTTTTAGATACAAATTAATTAAGCTCATTAGTCTGCATAAGGTATATATAACAAATGAAGAAGGAATAACCAAAACTCCCAAAGATTATGGCATGTTCTTAGCTTGGGGAACAACAACTCTCTTAAACAAATTAATAAACATATTATTTTATTTCATGTTTTCAATTCAGAGAACAAAAAATGCAACTTGGACATCAAAATATTTTTAAAAATAATTCATACTATTACTTATAGAGAAATGCTTAAATGGAGAAGGGTCGTTTGTGGCCCCAAATTATTTTATGATTTTTGTAGTACAAATATAATAATAATAATAATAGTAATATAATAATAATAATAAGGGAATTTACACTGTATACCAAATTTTATACTTTACATTAAAATTATAGCAACTTTTTAAAAATATTGCAAATATAGCAACTTTTTTTGGATGGAGTCCATCAGACACTATTGATGGAGTATATCAGACACTATTGATTGAGTCTATCAAACGCTATTGATAGAGTCTATCAGACACTATGGATGGAATCTTTAAATCTGATTTTGCTATATTTGCAAATATTTTCAAAAAATTCCTATTTATGCAATTTTTTTGCCTTATAATATATATGCAAATTCCCTTAATAATAATAATAATAATAATAATTTTTAAATGGGTCATACAATAAATAAATGAGTTATGGTTGCTGATTTAAAAAAATTCAAGAGTTATATCGTCTCGCAATATTGTTGAAATTGCATAATTTTTTCTCTGCGGCTAACGGATATCCAAAATATAATAGAATATAGGTAGCAGTTTAATTTCAACAAACACATATGGAGTAAATGTATATATTGATGTCGCTAAGCTATTGTTCTTCTTGACTTTATATTTGTTAAATTGTATTATGTACGATACAATTTTTATTATCATATAAAACTGTACCATTAAGTTGTGCATAATTATGATAGAAATAGATATATAATATCTTACTTAATAATCTAATTATAAATATATTAAGATATTATTACTTATACTATTAATTTTGTTCTATTTTAGTCGTGTATTTTTAAATGTCTATTTTAATCTTTTAATTTAAAAAAAAAATTGAAAAAAATGGTCACTTAATTAGAGATGTCTATCTTCAGTTCGATGTTGGAGATTGCACGCACTAATTCTTAAATAACGATGAATTCCAAATTAAATGAAAAATGGGAAAGTGGATGAGGACAAAAGAAGTGTGACGAACTAAATGGAATAGAGACGAAAAAAATAATAAAATACAAACAATAACTATATATTCACAAATTTTATTTTGGAACTCCAATATATTAAACCACCCACCAAACTGACACAATCGATCTCCAATAAGGAATCAATGTTAGGGAGGCCTTCCTCCAAAATGTCACTTATTCTCAACAGAGAAAATAGAAATCTTCCAACAAAAAGAAATGTCTTATTTGATTAACAGATCAACAACCTTATTACAAAGTTTATTTCAACGAAAAACTTTTACAATATCAAAGGAAGCAATTAACTGTTAGCTAAATAGACGTATCTGACCCCACCAAAATAGACGATCTCAATTTCCGTTTGGACTTTATAGGCTGTGATACAATGTTAGAGAATATGGGTTCCATCTCAAAACTAATTGTCAATAAAGGGAAAACTAATATCTCTTTTATATTAATGTTGGACTCTCCCACTTTCTAATATGGGATATTTATGAGATTCTAACATTCAAATTATATCTCCCACCACAAAAATATTATTTTGGGTTAATATGTTTTAAATGAGTATTATATTTAATTAGCGTGGCTATGGTTATCCCACCAAAAAAATAAGGTAGCTTAAAAGTTCCCTTTCTAGCTCTGCAAATCGAAGCATTTTTCAACAATTTTAAATATACACCTTCATTTTTATCTATCGAAATCGTTTTAGAAAAACACAATAAAAAAAATCGGAATTCCATAGTTTTCAAAAAAAAAAAAAAAAAAAATCGAAAATTCTATTTAATTTGATAGCAAACTATCAAATGAGTCGGTAGCGCAGTAATTTCATTGTTTGGTTGTAAACAAATTCAGCATGAGCTTTATATGTTTGATTCTTGAAATAAAGTTTAAATTATCATTTTTATTCTATTTTGATCTCTCAATTATCAAATACTCAATTTTAGTCCTTGATTTTTTAAACATTTAAAAATAACTTTTGAGTTAAAAATAAAACTTAACTATAATTATAAAAAAAATGAAGTGGCAAAAAAATTATAATAAAAAAAATGTTATCATGTTCTTCACCCATCTCAACCTCTCTCTCAAGACCTATAAAAACAGAGCATAAAATTACCATACTTAATGTCTTTTCTTTCTCTACTTTCCCTCTCATTCCTTCCAAATTCATCTTTATTTTCATTTTTATTTGTCTAATGGCAGCCTTTGTCCATTTTTATTTCTCCAATTGTCTTGATAATATATATAAATCATTATCTTTGAAGAACGTTGTTAGTCGAATGTCTGTGCTTTAAAGTCTGTTCAAGTTAATAATTGAGGAAGAAACAATACTTACATATCAATTAGTAGAAATTCCTAAGTTTATGATGTGACATTATACCAATAAAAATACCACATTAGAAAGTAAACAAAAATGTACTCACTAATATGGTTGCAAATATTGTTTTCATGATAATGCAAATTTAAATTATGACTTTATTTCTCTCACGACACAACTAATCTATCTATTTTATAAATGTTTTAAAGACTTCACTTTTTTAATGCATAGGACAATAATAATATTCTAACAAGTTGGTAAAAGAATGTTTGACTTGGAAATGATGGAATGGAAATGAAAAAGAAGCGAGAGTAAATTATTGTTTGATGGGAAGAGAAATTCTTGTTACAAACAAATGGATGGACTCTTTTCATCCTTTTTCCCTCAATTTTTCTTGGGAAAACATATAAAATGTCTACTTTTGAGAAATTATTATAGGATTTGTCTAAATGGGAAAATAATGTAGTGACAGGGCTAAAGTGTGTGTTTAAGGGTGAAAGTGATATGTTTCATCCCTAGTTTGCCCTCCTCCTATTTATTCATTTTTAAAAATTAATTCACTAATGATCTCCTCCATTTGAGGGAGTGTGTTTAATTGCAAAAAAAAAAACAAAAAAAAAACAAATAATAATTATAGTTTGTTAAACCAATCTACCCACAATTTTAGGGTTAATAAAAAAAATAATAAAAAAAAATTTGGTAATCCAATTCACCCATAGGATATTAGGTTGCCAAATTACACATGGCGTTATTCCTTTTTAACATTTTTAATTTACACATGTCACTTTTACAGGTAATTTCATATTAATTTACGTTTTATCATTTTTAATTTAACACGTAACAAATTAGATGGGTATTGTGGTTCAAATTCCCCTATCCCTTATTGTAACTTAAAAAAATAATAAAATTATAGAAAACAATTCTAAATCCATTTCCTAAATAAACTATCAATAAAAGAATTGATGTCACATCGGCTTGGTTGATTATTGTAATCCAATTTAACTTCTTGATAATGGATTCGATCTTAAAAATTATATGAATAAGTATCCTTTATGTAAAACTTTTGGTCTCCCTCTTTCAATTTGAACTCAACAAAATAATAAAAAAAATGTACTAAAAAAACAAAATAAAAATAAATAAATAAATATTTTTTAAAAAAGGAAAAAAAAAAAACAGTTATGAATAAAAACAAAATTGAAGAACATGCATTATAAAAAGGAAAAAGTAACCAAATTGGGACCTGAATACACATGAATTAAAAAGTAACCGACGCCCATAACGCCCTCATGTTCCTCACTCTTCTAATGTTGAGTGTGAAGTTGTATTCAAATGATCGAAAATCACATGAAGAACCCCCCCCCCCCCCCCCAAAAAAAAAAAAGAAAATAAAAACTATATACTAAAAAAAAAAAGACAAATTAAGCCCCACAAGCTCCATTCACATTAGTAGTTGTTGCATGGGGACCGTTATATTTGGTGCTAAAGGATGGGTGCTTATATTCATTGAATAAAGATCAGTTGTATTTATATAGTTCTACCGATATTTTATACAACCTAGTAATTATAGGGATTAGAAATTTGAATTCTTCTTCTCCCAACATTATTGTATAAAAAATATGTATTAAGTGATATCATTACGAATATATATACTAAAACTATGAGGGAGCAACCACACTTAATTGAGATGGGATGTGAATGTGCTACCAAAGTGTATATTATATATTTGAGTATACGAATTAATAAATAAATTATTTAAATGAGTAGTTGGAATATAATATCTTATCATAAAAATGGTTGCATTGTTTAGGAGCATCAATGATGAGGATTTTATCAACTCACACAATACATAATTTTTTTTATTGATTTTTCTTTATACAAAATGATTTCATGATTAAATTATTAAAGTGAATATAATTTAGTGACCTTATAATTTAACTAAAAAGTTAGAGGTTCGAATTCTCTTAATTCCACCGTTTTTGAAAATTATGCTTGTGAAGACACACATGCACACCCATGTGGATCTCCACGTTCTGCTTTTTTCATCCTTCAACTCAGCCGCTAACTTCCAAACCGTTGGGTCAAATTCTGATGGAGAGAAGAAACAACAGCATTCTAAAAGGATTTATTATTGGGACCAATCGAATAGAAAAAATTTAAAAAAAAAAAAAAAAAAAAATATATATATATATATATAAATAATAATAATAAATATAGTCATTAATATAAATATCTACTTTCTTATAATACTGATATTAATGAATATTTTTAATACAATATTAAAATGTATTAATAAATTTTATATATAAATATTTTAAAAAATTTCTACATTTTAATTACTTTGTAAAAATAGCTCATTCGGGATAATTGGTTTTTCTAATACTTCAATTAAGTGTTACACATCGAGAAAAATGAGGATGTCTCACTTCTTTTATAAGATCATTGGCTATTCTTTTGATTGTGATTGATTTTGAATTTTTAATATTTAACGATTTAGTCTCTATAGTTTCTATGTTTTAATAAATTAAAAACAATTTAGAATATGAAGTTTAATAGGTAACAATTTGGTTCTTATGGAATTTGTGAAAAAAAATATATTGTTAAAGATTATTTAACGAAACTTATTATATAAGTAGACTGGAAAGTTAAGAAAGGGCCAAATGTGTTTATGAACTACAAGACATTATATATTAAAATTTGATACATGATTGTGATGGGTTTTTTTTTTTTTTTTCACAATGTGGACTTGATCATTAAAAATTGTATAAGTACAAGGGAAATTTTTTTATATGTTTAAGTTTGAGGATTAAATTGTTTATGAAATGAAAACTTATGGGTCTACGTGCTCTAATAATATCTTATACAACCTAATAATTAAGATGTCATGAATTTAAATTTCTGACTTCAAATATTATTAATTTTTTAAAGAAAAGTTTATGGGTTTAAACTTTAAATAATTAAAAACTAAAGTTGAGTGGAAAGGTGAGAAGCCAAACCTTTAATCTCTTCATTATTGAATCATACCTGATATATAATTGAGTTTTTTTTTTTTTTTTTTTTTTTTGAGATTTGATATATAATAGAGTTGATTCTAATTGAGATGAAGAATTAAATTGTTGTTTGAAAAAAAAAATCCAAAGACCAAAAATATTTCTTAACTTATTTTTTAATGGGCTTTATCTTCTCCTAGTAGACATTATTTAGGCCCACAGAATCAGCCCATGTAATTGAATGAATTAAGGTGTTGTGTTAGCGAGTGCTTTGGTCTTTTTGCTACTTTTGGTTGTGATTAATATTAAAAACATTTCTCACTAGTTTTAAAGTTTTATTTTCAGAAAAAAAAAAAAAAAAAAAAAAAAACTATTTTTTAAGTTTTGACTTCTTGTTCAAATGTTTTTTTTTAAATAAATTGGCCTAAGTGTTTGTTAAGACATTAAGCACCTGCTGAATAACATGTTATGTTTTTTTCTCAGTGATATTTAGTTGTATAATTGAAACTTTGAACTTTGAAGAGTAAAATATCTTAGGTCTAAGGTCAAAACTGATTTTCCTTTAAAAAGGAAAGAAAGAAAGAGAAAAAAAAAAAAGGCAAAACTGATTTTCATTATGAAAAAAATGGCTTACTTTTTTTTCCTCTTTTTTTAGGGCAAGCTATAATTTCAATTGTGAAAGCTGATAAAAAACAATGAGAATAATATCATTTTTAGAGTTTAGTTTCAATTTTGTCCTATATTTAAAATGAACACTTTTTCTTTTAACAATTCAATAATACTCTACTTAATTTATGAAGTAACCAAATCATTAGTTATCGGATGTAATGTTGAGTTGACCAAAATAATGATTACACTGTTTTTGAATTTCAATATGTATAAAATAGGAGATTTTGCATGGAGATTAAAAAAAAAAAAAAAAAAAAAAAAAAAAAAAAAAAAAAATTGTGTTCAGCACAATTTTCGAACTTATTCATTTATGACACAAAAATGATTGATTACACTATTCAATCACTCGAAATCGATAAAAGCCTATCACTTCAACTGATAGAAATTTAAAGTCTATATATCAATTGAACTGATAGAAGTCTATCAGTTGAACGGATAGAAGTCAAAAGTCCATTAATTAAACTGATAGAAGTGTAATGATGGTAGAATAAAAATTTTGGATAAAATATGATATGTATGAAATTATTTTAAAAAATGTGCTACAATTGTAATAAAGAGCAAAAAAATATGCTATGAATGACAAATTCCTTATAAAATAATTGTTTTAGTTCTCATTTTAATTTAAGTTGTTTTTTAAAAAATAAATTAAAGAAAAAAAAGTAAAAATATTCAATTTAGAAATTTAGACCAAACTAAAATTATATTCTAAACTTAGGAACTAAAAAAATAATTTTCTTGGATTAATTTTTGTTTTGAAAAACTTAAAATAAAATAACAATGAAAATCAACTTGAGTTTGATTAAGTACAACGAATTCTCTAACCAGCCCAATGAATCCTCAAATGTCTTTTTTTTTCTTTTTTTTTTTAATATTTTAAGAAAAACCTAGAAAAAGAATAGAGAGGTCACACACAAGTGGGCGAGTCTCATGATACAAACAAGAAAGAGACTTGGATAGATTTTCCTTCTATTCTAAATCTTCCTACCTCGAAATAGCAAAGTTAAGCAACAAAATTGAAGTACATGAATAACAAAAATATTCAAATCTATTTTTGTTTGTTCGAAAATTATGAAATGAGAGATTAAATAAAATATAAAAAAAAAAAAAAAAATGGGAGCTTTCCTCTATATCTGGGGCACTGCTAACATGTCACTAGAATGTGGGATTGAAAAATTTATGCCCCGTTTGATAACCATTTGGTTTCTTGTTTTTGGTTTTTCAAATTTAAGCCTATTTTGTCTCAAATTTCCTACAATTTATTTCATCATTTCTACTATGTATACATCTTTCTTAAAGAAAGTAGGGGAAGACCAACCAACTTTTAAAAACAAAAAAAAAATAACTTCCTAAAGTTTGTTTTTGTTTTTAAAAGTTGATTAGTATTCTCCTACTTTCTTAAATAAAGATGGATAAATGGTAGGAAGGATGGAGAACATTGTAGGAAACTTGAAAAAAAATAGGCTTAAATTTAAAAAACCAAAAACAATAAACCAAATGGTTATCAAACGGGACCTTAGAGATTAGTTTGTGTGCATTAACATTTGTGATTTTTTTGAGATATCGTCAAATAGAATAATAGTTCATTGATAATAGTGCAAAAACTAAAAAAAACTTCGAAAATTATGAAATGAGAGATTAAATGGAATTGCTTGTGCTCAGAATCATTGTGTTTGATTCCATAAACCTAATATCTCATTTATAAGTATACTTTTTAAAAGTAAAAAATCAAATCACATTTTCAATTTCCATTAAAATACATATTCAAAGAACACCAACTACTTATAACAATACATATAATACATAATGTCACATAGAGTACTAATTCAGCAATATCAACATATTTCGACCATAATCAAGAAATTAGGGATTCCAATACTCAATGTCAAAAAAAAAAAAATAATAATAATAACTAAAAAAAAAAAAATAACTCAAAGCAAAATGAGCTGAACTTGTTAAATATATTATACCAAAGTTGAAGTTAATTAAAGCTTATGTACACATATATATATATATATATATATATATATATATAATCCAAAAAATGTCAACCACAAGCCTCTCCTTTTGGAGCAACAAACCCAAACAAAGCCTCCAAATCCGGCGGTCGAAAATACCCATCCTTCGGCGGAGCCTTCCGCTTCAAGCAAACCGCCTTCTTCCTCGGCGCCGCCGGACACGACGACGGCACCACCGGGATCCTGCAGCTCCTCCGTCGCGGCGTCCGGCACACATCCGCCGTCTCCTCCGACATGATATTCCAATCCAAAAACTCTAATAATAAAAAAAAAAAAAAAGACAGAGAAATTCCAAAATACTTTAGGAAAAAAAATGAAACTTCGTTTGGGAATTTATAAACGGAGATGAAAGAAGCTTGCTGTGAAAGATAACGGTCCTAACAAAACGTATAACGGAAGAAGGAACGGCAATTTACGAGAGAGTTTTGAATCTCCACCGTTCGATTGTTTTCCCGCCTTATTCTTTTAGCGGCTGTGATCGATTTCTTTTCTTTGTGGAGCCCACGGGGAGTATTAATTGAAATGCGGTGAATAACAACAAAACTTGGTATTTTATTAATTTTATAGTGGTATGGTATTTACTTTTGAATTAATTTTATTGATTTCAATTTGGGTAAATATTCAATGCAGTTTATTTCACACAAAAAATATTCAATGTAGTTACTGCTTTCATTAGTATTCTCACCTATATATGTATTTATGTATCATATAGTTTAATTTCTTTTAGTACAATAATGTGGGGGCATAAATGATCAAAATAAATAAGGTATTCTCACCTATATGACTTAGAGAATGATTTAAATCATTCGGTCTCTCTTAGCCCAGCAGCATTCGTGTATACGGGTGTTTATATAAATCGTATAGCTCGAATAACTTGGTCAACCTAACTCAGTTTGTTGGGTTGGGTTTGATTATCAACTCGTCTAGATTGAATTGAATTCGAATAAATAAAAATTTTATGAATTTGATTAATTTAAAATTAATTTGGATTAACCGGATCGAATCTAAATTTATCATAATTTTTATTCAACAACCAATGCAAGATTTTTATTCTAAGTTCAGGTTTCATGAAAACTCCAAATTATTTTGAGGGTTAATTTCATTCAAAATGGTGTTAATAATAAAAATTGAAGTATATCCTCAAACTCCAAGTTCGAAATTAAGTAGACATTAAATTTTATTTTCAAATCAAAATTCATGTGTCGAGCAAAAGAAATCAATTTTTGACCAGAAATCAAAAGTATGATTGATTGACATAACAAATATGTTAAAAATAATTATGAAAAAAATTTATATCTTCGATTAAATTAACATATCAAGAAGTTTTCATTCGAAACAAAGAGATTTATATCAATTTTAAATTAATTTTTTCGAAATTTATTCACACATGTACATGAATAAAACTCAAAAATGGGACATTTGCGGATTGAGAAATTTTGGCACGTCAGAAATTATCACATCATTACAAATAAATTTAATTAAATATTAGGTTAGTTACAAATCAATAATTTTCCAAAATTAATTGGTTGATTCTAAATTTAGGTCTATATTAAATTGAGTCTAAGTTCATTAGGCCTAAAGATTCATGAAACTCAAGCCCAACGATAAGATTCAAAGATGCATGAGGCTACAACTCAATGATAAGTCTAAAGATCTATCAGACCAAAAAGCCTATGAAGCTCAAGTTCACAAGCAAGCTCATGTGAACTCTATAAATAAAGAGATCTCCCTCATTTGTAAATAACCTGGATTAAGAATTACATACCGAAGACTCACAAACTCCAAAACTTTCAACCATATAATTCAAAACTCAGACCATCCAACCATCAAAATTTTCAAGACTTCAAGATCAGTCAGAGAATATACAAAGCAAAGGCTTGCTTTAAGCATTCTAATTTCTTCAAAGTAATAGCGCTGGAGGCACGACCCGGTCAATTAAGGCCAGGAGCGCATCGCCGACAAAAGGGACGAGTTGACCGGTGCTCACCATATTTTCTTAGATCAACACAATTTTTTTTATATTATTGGTCGATTTTATGTATTTAAACAACTCAATTGACATACTTTCAGATGGTAAATATTCCATCTTTCCTTTTTAAAACCAGAGACTATAACCCATAAATATGTAAAAATAAATAAAAATAAAATAATTGCATAATTCGAGCCTTAATTTATTTATCTTATATTAAAATGTTTCCTATCAATATATTAAAATTCTAGTTAAAATATCATTTTGGTCCCTCAACTATAATCAAAGATCTATTTTGGTCACTTTCAAAAGTTCAAATTTGGTTCATCAACTTTCATCAAAGTTTTATTTTTATTCCTAGACTTTCGAAAATCCAAAATTAGTCCCTCAAATTTGTAGAAAACTTAAAAATGGTCCCTCACTTCAAATTTGTCTAACGTCGGTCTGTTAACAGATTGTGTAAAAATAAATAAATAAATGGTAAAGGATTTTATCTGAACGAATTAAAAAAAAAAAAAAAAAAAACTCTTCATCAACATCCAAATTGACTGTTCTTCACCCTTTTTTTTTTAATCCAAACCCTCCTTTTCTTCAACCCTTCTTGAATCCACAAATGTTCCATGAAATTCATAAGAAACTCTTGACGACAATTTTATAGTAGCTTCTGTTGTATTATGCCTTGAACGAGTCTTTTACCCTACGATGAGTAGTCGGAGGTTCGGGGGCGGCGCCCCCGACGGACGTCTCGCCGTATTTTTAATTAGAGCACATATATAATTATGCATTATGTAATTTTTTGTAATTATGCATTATGTAATTAGGTTTTAATTAGAGCACATATATAAGCTCAATTAAAACCCTAGCCGTATTTTTATTACATTTGTCTCTGTAATTCGCCTCTCTGAATAAAACTGGTTCTCCCTCTCCACCCGTGGACTAGCCAACACAACGTTGGTGAACCACGTAAATCTGTGTGTCTTTTCTGTTTTTCTTTTCTCTTTTACGTTTATTTATATTCGATTATCGATTGTTTTGGTTTCCGTTTCACAACAGCTTCAACTTCAAATCTATGGCGTTCACAATTTGCAGCTCCGATTTTCCCGTTTTGAGTGAGGGACTTGCTTCATCAGTTAACAGACGGGCGTTAGACAAATTTGAAGTGAGGGACCATTTTTAAGCTTTCTACAAAGTTGGAGGACTAATTTTGGACTTTCGAAAGTCTAGGGACCAAAATGGAACTTCAATGATAGTTGAAAGACCAAATTTGAACTTTTGAAAGTCTAGGGACAAAAATAAAACTTTGATCATAGTTGAGGGACCAAAATGATATTTTAAACAAAAATTTATCTTATAATTAATCTTATTCATGTATATACAAATATTATTTTTAATATTACTTGGGTTGAACCAGGTCAAAAATATGTTAATATAAACTCCACTCAACTAAAAAAAATTGTAAAATCATAACTCAATTCAAAACACATTATAATCCAAGCCATGCCATTTAGTTTGAGTTGGATAATGTTGGTTGCCCGAGTTGTCGTTTCTTTTAATTATTTATTTTAAGTATAAATGAAAAAAAAAATCATTGATAAAAATTTATAGTTGGGCCTTAGTCCTCATTCTTACCCCACTTGGAGTTCTCTGAAACATCAAGACCCTTCTGCAGAAAATATCTTATTTATCGTTGCAATTCAGTTAAAACGGTTATAATAATTGGAGAACATGATCTGTCTTTGATGTTTAACACAACCCAACTTTGTCCAGTCATTAGAACATTCATATTTAGAAACAAATTTGTATGAAGTAAAATTCAGTAAAACCAAAAGAAAGAGAAAACTGTAGGGTCAATGTCAATTTACAGTTGAGTTTCATGATATTAATCAACTACAGTAAAGCTGAATACATTGAATGTCTAAACACAGAAAGAATTCTGTTAGAATTTCATTATTACAAGAATCATATTTACAAATGACAACTCTTCCCAGATGGGAAAGCTAATAAACAATGAATCAAACTGTAATTTAAAAATCATGCTTACAATTTTGTCTTTCTTGTTTGATTACACCAAACTGTCAAATGTACCTACTATTCATTTTTACATTCAAGCCTAACTGCTGGAGCCCTCAATGGCCTTCACAACTCCACCTTGATGATGCTTGCCGCCGCTCTGCCTCGCCTGATGCTGCGACCAGTAACCGTGCGCAGCCAGCACCCGGTCGAGAAGTTCTTGCGGGACAGGCTCGCCCCTTCTCTGCTGAGGGGAGATTTCTGCTGTGTGAACCAAGGTTTTCCATTTATCCTGCAACACATCCTCATCAGGTTAGGTTTTTATTAGAAGGGGGCCCCGAACGCATGTTAAGGAGATGGTAAACCACCTTCAAATCCACGTAAGTTCGGTGATCCGCATTCTCAAATGCACGAAACTTAACATCCCGCCACCTGCAAATTGTAAACACATTATATGAGTTGGTTTTAACTTGCTTTGTTATGAGCTTGATGATGTTGTTACTTGTTAAGAGAGCATTGGCAAACCTTCCAGTTCCTAGCTCCTCGACGGCATGAACCAATGCTTCTACTTCCGTAACGGAAAAGGGTCGCCTAGTTCGACGCTGTACAACTTCCGAATGCTTAGATTTTGGATTCAGGGGAGGAACTACAGCTAATGCTTCCATAGTCATTTCTGGAATAGGGACTAAAGCTTTACAATCTTGTAAAGTATTGTCAGGTAACTTGTCAATGCTGGTAGTAATCAGTTCTTGTTTATTTTCATCTTGGTTTAGGGAGTTGGTCAATGTAGTATTAGGTAAAGTGACAACATCTAGTATTCCCGAGCTCGAAACAGGATTTACAGGCGAGCTGTAAAGAAAGCGGCACACCATATATATATATAAGCTAACAAATCCAATTTGTATGTTTCCCGAGCCATTCGAAATCTCGAAATAGAAGGAAACAAACCAAAGTTGTAAGCTTGAATGTAATGGTATTACCTGAGTACAAGTTCAGTCATGTCACATGCTAACATATGAGGAGGATCCTCAGAAGTCAAAGGCAAAGTTGTATTATGCACAAGATTTGGCTCCAATGTGAAACCGACAGTATCCAAATTATCTTTACAAGAAAGTCCTGTCTGTAATAGGGTCCTGTTGTCATCTCTAACCTTCTTCCCGTGAACAACAACCCCAACGTGTAATCCACCCTCGAGAATAGCTGTTACTGCCTCAAGTACTATCTTCTGGAGAAAGTTACAAAACATAAATACTGCTTTAGTAAAGAGATAAAAGATCTTTTACCAACATTCAATGGCTTCTTGGCATTCATCAATAGAAAGTTGTTACAATGTGTTCATAAGTTAAAAAAAGGATACCTTTAGCGAACCAACAGTTGCGTTTTCGGGGACATCAATGAACAACTCTGGCACTTTGAATGATCTAATGCTAAATTTTACTGTCGAACGATTGAGCAGACGAGAAACCAACCATAAGTTACCAAATTTATGAGATGGACAAAAGAAAAGATGTCTAAATGGAAGAAAGCTTCCAGAAACTTCCATACCATGAGAATCTTTGGAATGGAAGGATGCTTGTTGACCTGATGATTTTGCCACACTTGCTGCACATACAAAGGAAATTTATTGAGATTATTAAAGAACAGAAATGTTGAATTTTGAAGGTAAAAAAGGACTCTAAATTAAAGTAATAAAGTAGATAAGGACCTTCATGCAATACTGCAGCCAAGCCAGACTTATCTATGTGGGCACTCTTTTCGGGCGAGTTGGTTACACTTTCACTGCTCATCCCTCCTTCAGAATTCATCATGGAGCTTCGGTCGAAAAATCCCCTCCTTTTGTAAAGACTATCACCCTGGTATCTCTCACTGTTGATATATGATTTCCTCTTGCGAAAAGGGTTTCGAGCATAGTCATCTATAGATTTTGATACAAAAGGGAAAACAGTAAGTTTCAAAGAACAGACATTATACATAAAAAATGTAGGCAAACCATTAAACATATAAGAAATCTCACCAGATCTCGAAACCTCGCAGTCCTTCAGTTTCGGAGCTTCTTTCCAGTGTTTTGAATTCAGTAACTTCCTTATTCGTCGGCCTGCAATTCGTGAGGGAGGCCTAAACGAGTTTGAGTGAATACTAGATTTATTGAACCTAAATTTTTCACCATCGTCTCTACTTGCTAACTTGAAGTAATTCCTGTATCTGGAAAGCGAACTACGAATGGCATCGGTTGGCAATGGCAATTTAGTTTTGAAGCTCACATTGGCCATGGTTGGAGATTTTCCAAATGAGTTTTTCAAATCCTTAGAATTGTGTGAATCAGCCATATTAGGAAATCCAATTCCATATCCTTTAGCCTCATGTTGTTCTTCATTTACAGTTTTCATACCGGTGTCGATTGATTCTAGAGAATTAGGGGAGCCTTCCTCTGGTTTCGCACGATAATCTCTGAACTCCTTTTTGCAAATCACAGGCTTAACATCGCCACAGGCCTCGTCCAAGCTATTAGAATTTACGATTACTGAAGTATCCAAAACAGTAATATTATCTACATATTGGAGTTTCTTCAGATTATGTTTCTGATCAGTCTTTTCTAAAGCAAGATCACAACATTCCACCTTGAAAGATTTATCTTCATTGGATCGCTCTTCCTTCACGACATTCAGGCCAATCATTGAGTGATCTCCATCAGACGTATTACTAAACGACGTGCATTCGCCATTCTCCAGAAGCTTCCCTGCTAAAGAAGCCAGCAATTCAATTGCACAGATCTGGTCATCCTCGAAATCTTTCTTTGGATGAACTCTCTTCTAGAATCAATGACAAAACTCGAGTAACTAAGGTGAAGTTCAACAAATAGAGAAAGATAGAGAGAAAGATCTGAATATGCAATTCTACTCACTCGAAAAGATCTCCGACCTCTCGGGACAGTCCAGGCCAAAAAGCCAGAGAATCCATTGTCCAATCTCTTCTTCATCACCATGTCTTAGGCATTCATTGTGATAAAAACTCATCAAACACAGAGAGATTCGCCACTGTCACTGTCATTTCATCAAACACAACAGATCAGAATCATTCAATTTGAATTGATGACGACAAAAACATCATATACGAATACGAATACAACAAAAAAGCTTCTACGATTCGCGTTACTACATCAATGTCAAAGCAAAGATCTAATCTTCTTCCCTTGTCTGGCTAAAAATTAATAATGCCAGTAAGAAAAAGAAACCCCAGATTTAGAAATGAAAGAAAAATCAAAATTTCAATGTTTCAATCAAATTGATTGTTGATATAGAAGAAACTTGAACTAGAAATCTAGAGAAAAGAGATCAAATAAGCTCCAAACTCAACTTGGATAGCTTAGAAGCAAAGAGATTAAAAGAAATTGAAAACTCAATTCCACCCAAAATAGGCAAAAATCAGAATTCAAAATCAAAACCCAATTCCAAATCCACCAAATCAAAACATATAACCTCAAGAACATATAAGAAAACAGAGCATCAAATCAAACCAATTTCAGAGGATTCAGCTATAAGTCAAATCTAAAGATCAGATCTTAAACCCATAAAAAATAAGACACAATATTTCATAATTCCAACAGAAATGAGAAAAACCCAAAGAAAAAAAGAATCTGATAGATACCCATTTATGTCAGAACCAAACATTAGAAATTCATACCCAAAATTTAAAAAAAAAAAAAAACAAAACAAAATTCAAAGAAGAAAACATGAAAACTCACCTGTAGAAGAAGGATCCAAACAATTCAATCAAAACCCAGATCCAAATTCGAGCTAAGATTTAAAAAATTTCCAAAAAAAAAAACACCAAATTAAACAAAATTACAGGAAATTCAAAGGGGAGATCTGGAATGGAGTGGTG
Organism: Sicyos baderoa; assembly: GCA_037832685.1. Taxonomy (NCBI): domain Eukaryota; kingdom Viridiplantae; phylum Streptophyta; class Magnoliopsida; order Cucurbitales; family Cucurbitaceae; genus Sicyos; species Sicyos baderoa. Next base: position 6,427,411 of record JBBMEF010000002.1, on the reverse strand, counting down.
GAAAAGAAAAGAGATCCATGAAATTTCAGAACCCACATCTCAAAAAATAGAAAAAAAGATGAAAAATGAGAATTGAAATTGAGAAAAACCCCAGGGTGTGGTGAAGAAAAAGAAAAAACCAGGAACATAAACAGTGGCTAAAACCTCTACAGGGACATATATCCTAAAATGTTTGACCATGAAACCGGCACATCCGGTGGAAAGCATCGCGATGACCGGCTATATCCGGTTAAACCCATTAAAACCCCGTTTTCTCTCTCCTCTTTCCGTGTAAATTTCGACACAGACTCTTTCTTCAACGTTATAACTCCCGCTTCTTTCAACTTACCCTTTTGACACGTGGCGCGCTCCTCTTTCCCCATACGCAACCTCTTTCAATCTTTTTCCCAACAAAAATAATAATAATAGTAAAATAGTTGTCTTTTTATATAAGAATAAATTATAAGTTTTGTCTATCTAGTAGACACTTCGATTAACATTACGAGATATATCATTTAGTTCTGTAGCAATTGGATGTTTAAGAAACTTGTAAAAAAATTAATTTTTAGGTAGTTTTAAAAATTAAGCTTTGGTATTCATGTTTCATAAAAAATGAATTTACTCTCTTACAATTTTGAAAATTATAACTTAGCTTATATGGTTTGATAAATTTAAAGATTAATTATTGTTGTTCATAACTATGGTGAATAATATAGGTAAAAAATTAGTTATTCGTACACAATATTTTTTTTTTGTCTAACCAATCACTAAACTCATGTTATCATTAACATGTGTTCACATACTAAATATAAAATCATATTTTAGATTTTATCAAATCAAATAAATTAAAATTTAATTATTTTTTCAAACTATATAGAAACAAAATTTTCGTAAATTGCAATTTTAAAGTCAAAATTTTTTTTTTTTTTCTTTTAACTTATGCTTCACATGGTTTTTTTTTTTTTTTTCTTCTTCTGGTGAATGGTTTAACTTTAACTGTCTAATAATTTATGTTATATTCTTATAACTCAAAAAATTATTAGAACTTTTTTCCCTGGATACATAGCGTATAGATTTGTGTGAAGCTATATAATAGACTAGGATTTTAATGTAGATTTGTGACTATGGTTTAAAATATAGGAAATAAAAAAGGGAAATGGGTAAAAGAGATTAGGCATGGAAATAAAACTGATCTGAAGATGTGCATTGTCTAGTCACACTCAAGAGTTAAGTGGGGAATTTGGTGGACCTAATTTTTAAATAATAATTATGTTTCTAATTATATTTTAGGGAAGAGAAAATTACAAATATTTTATTTAAAAAATAATAATAACAAATTTAAGAAAATTGAAAATTATGTGGTGAAGAGAGGCATGAAAGTAAGGATAAAAAGAGTGGACCAAAGAGGTTTGCGGTTATCCCATTAAATTTCTTTTTCTTTTTCTTTTTTAATTAATAAATAAGGGTTAAAAAGAAAAGAAAATAAGAAATTTGCATTATCCGTGTGGGACACGTCTTGTCCAGACAGGTGGATAGATAAAGCGCGCTTTACTATACGCCAATTCTTATTTTATTGGATAGGTTCTTCCTTTACCTCCACGTGTTCTTTTGGGCCCCACATAAATTCTCATTAATCCGGGTTAAGGGTTTATGGGTCGGGTCTACGTAGAATTGTTTAAAATAGTTAAAAATTGAAAATTATATCCAAAAAAAAAATTAACTGAATATGTTTTTTTAAATTAACTTTTTAAATTAAACAATATTTAAATGAGATATTTTAAATTTGTAACTTTTCTTTTAGTTATTTACAATACCATACACTTGAAAAATTGATGAGTATCAAAAATTTTAATAGACCAATAATGTGAGTGCTTCTAATTTATCTACAAATTAGTTTAATCAGTTTATTTGATATATATAACTTTTGTTTTTTAAAAAATTGCTTGTTCATTGTAGAAATGTCATCAAATTGTTTTTATAACTTTTGTTTTTAAAATTTTTTGGATGTTCATTCTAGAAATGTGGATTGGCTAATATTTTCCATGGGTATGTCTGCTAAAATATGACTTGGACATTTTGGTCAACCACAGCATATAAAATATTTGTTCGCATTTTAAGATTCGAAGGCCGAAGCTTCTTTTTCATTTTCGTAGTTTTTTTCAAAATATAATATGCGTACAAATTTAATACAATATATGAAAATGGTTCGGTGACACAATAGTTTCATTATTTATTAACTGCCAGTGTCGATTTCAATCCCGTAAAAATCTGTATTTGTAATCTTCCCCTCAACTTATACTCAGAAAAAAAAAAAAAAAATCAAGTTATAGTACTCAAAATAATTTCCTATTTTTATTATTAAAAATAAACTTCAATTCTAATTATTCATTTTTAACTATTTAAAATAACTTTTCATTTATAACTATTTAATTTTAATAATTTATTTCTAAATATTAAAAATAATTCATTTTTAATATTCATTTCTAATCATTTTCTAACTACTCAAAATAATTACTCATTTCAAATTTACAGTCAAACAAATTATTATCTTTAATTCTTCTACCATTAAAATTATATACACACAAGTTCATTGGTGCAACTCTCAGACTGCTCAAATTAACACTCCATCTAAATATCTCATTGAATTTTTAGAAGGATAAAACTATACGTTTATTAAATGCATGGTTTTATTTTTTTACTTTTTTGCTAACAATAATATATTTAAATTCAGTGGCATCTTATATAATAATTATATATTTATACAATTTTTTTTAATATTGTTGAATAAATTAATGCACTATTTTTTAAAACTCATTCAAGTTTTTTTTTCTGAGAATTTTTTTAACTCATTTATGTCAACATAAGATTATACCATTACTAGTACAATTTTTTTTTTATGGTACCATATAGATCGGTGACACGATTAATTATTTGGTTTGGTTATAATTAATTTTCATTTTATGAGTTAAGTGACTAATATAATAAAAAAATTATATCATTTATATATAAATAATAAATTTTTATGTATTTAACACGGAAGTAATTGTAACTTTTATAAAATCGTCCACAAAATTGACTTGGTAGTTAACCCCACAAACACACATGAATATTTTTTTAAAGAGAAAATTGTGATCCTGATTAATTGACCCCAAATTTGTACGCCTATTTATTTCTGTTGTATTTTCATTATTAAATATTATTTATGTTATTATCATTTAATTTCTGTATCATGTTTGACAAAAAGGTTTACCAAATGCCCCATAGACTTTTTATTTGAGTCACATGTATCTAGCTTATAGAATGAATAACCTAAGACATTTTTAAATGCAACACATGAAGAATTTAATAACCCTCACTAGTCTCTTAATAAAGAATCGAGACCCAAATAAAACAATTTAAAATATGATAATTCAAATTCTAAAAATGATTTAAACGTCAACTTAAATATAATTGAATTGTGTATATAAATTATACATTTATGGTAAATTTCAAATATTCAATTCCTCATCTCCACATCTAAACTAAAAATAGATTGATTCAATTGGGTAAAGTATTATAAATTCCAAAATTAAAGTTCAATTACTTCCACATTTACTAACTAAAATTATTGCTAAAAAGTTTAATCCTTCATTTCTGTTGTTTTAAAATACCCTCTTTGTGTACTAACAAAAAAAAAAAAAAAAAACCCCTCTTGTTTTTAAAATACCCAAAGTTAATATACATTATTATAGCATAAAAGAATAACAAATTAAAGTTGAATTACTTCTAGTTTGGCAGGTTAATTCTTATTTATCATGTAAATATAATTAGCATTCAAAACTCTTTTAATGTCAATCAATATATTGTTAACTAAATTAATATAAATGGGCTTTTTTTTTTTTTTTTAAGATTAAAATTATTGGAATGAAGGAGAATTCGAACCCAAAGTATTAGGTGAGAATTAATATCGGTTAAGCTATTACTCTGTTGCAATTTTATCATTCTCTTAAATAAAAATATTGGATTGAAAGGTGTCTTATATCCCGTTAAAATGTCCTTTAATTTATAGCTTTTCATCTATTGGTTGGTTGAATTGTGTTGTGGGATATAATCAAAGATATTACTTTAATGATTTTTATTTTTCTATTTTTGTTTCTTTCTTACCATAGATTTTTTTGTTAGTTTTGTTTTATCTTTTATTGAAGTTTTTTTGATTTTTTTTTTTAAATGTCAGAATAACGTAAAAACGACAAATCCTTCCAAATTCCAATTAATTTAATTTTGGATAAGTCATATGAAAAAATATATATTAATAATCCCGTTAATATTAATCTTAATTTTTCTGCTTTTCCTAACCTATTATCAATTTAAGTGTCATATAGGACCACTACCATAAGCCTAATTCGATAGTTAAGATCTTAATATTTTCTCTAAAATGGTGAGAAGTTTAAATCTTATTCATATGTGATGTAACATAATTAAAAATAAATAAGTGTCAATTTCAACGAAAAGTTATATTTTGTTCATACTTAATTACCAACATTAGAATTATTGATTAAGTTTAGTCTATGTCTAATAAATTCTTTCACTTTCTCTATAAATAACAAATAAAAACTCCAACTTTCAATGGATTATTGTTCTTTCAATTTTGTAAACACTAAATCCTTAATACAAAATCTGAGTTAATTTCCTATAGTTTTAAATTGAAATTTATGTCTAATATCCAATAAAATCCTAAACTTTCACTTCTATATTCAGTATAAATTCATGAATTTAAAATACTATTTCAAATACCTATTATCAAATAGGAAATTGAAAATGTAGCACTATTTTTTAAAATTTAAATATTAAGCCTCCTTTTAATAACCATTTTTTTTTTTTTTTTTTTTTTTTGAAATTTAAGCCAACAACAACTACTTTATTCTATATTTTATTTTTGAAATTTAACATTTATGTAGTTTCTTAAGAAAAAATGGACACATTATAGAAAATATGAAACCCATTAAAAGAAATTTAAATAAAATTAAACTTAAATTTTAAAAACTAAAAATCAAAAATCAAATGGATGGGAAACGGAGCATCTATTATTTATGGATTAAATTTGTATTAAATAGATACTTCTTTTAAAAACACTAAGATATAGTAGGAAAAGGAGTCAGCTTCAAACTTAAAAATGAATTTCTGAGTTTTTATTTTTTAAATTTTATTATTATTTATTTTTTATTAAATAGATCAATAATTTTATTATTTAGTTGTAAATCAATTCAATACAACGTCATAAATTTGAGAATTGATATTTATCATTTCTAGTGCTAAAAAAGAAAATTTTATAATAAATAAGAGTGGAGAGAGAAATGGAAAGGAATCATGAGAGGTGAGATTCCAAAAGGGGAAAGAGAGAAATATATTATTAAAAAATAAAAAAGGGAGATGATGGGTTTGGATGAAAGTGCATGTGATTGCTTGTGAAAACAGCTAAAGTAGGCTAAGGTGAGGTAAGAGAAAGGTGTGTAGCCTCTTTTTTTTTTTTTTGTTTAGTAAAAGTTGGTGGGAGTATTATAAATATCAATTTTTCTAAGATTCGAATCTGTAACGTTGATGTTGAACTGATTTACAACCCAGCAATGAAACAATTGCGCCACTAACTTTTTCGATGTCTTAATTTCTTTTAATGAGTATTAGTTTTGTATTATCTTGAATTTCAAATTACTGCATTTATATTTTTTATAATTATCATGATGACTTGAGGTAAAAAGAATCATATAAAATTAAAAGATGATGACTTTAATTTATAGTAATCACTTACTTGTAAATTATTTTTTAAAATAAGATAAAATGTCTCGTAATATTAGTCAATGTGCCCACAAATGACCAAAAAATTATGGATATAAAAAATATTTACTCTCTCGATTTTTTAGTACGATTCTATTTGATTCATTTGTATCAAAATATTTTACATTTACTTTTAAATTTCCTAATTTATATCTTATTTAATTGTTTAAATTAGTCAATTGTAACTAATTTTTCATCACTGTCGACATTAACTAACAAATTGAACATTATAATATTTTTAAGTTTTTTTTCTAGAAATAGGCTAAATTGAAAATTATTTATTAGGCAAAATAATAATAATAATAACAATCATAATCATAAATATTAATAACTATACGATATTATTAATACATAATATTATACTAATATCATATAATAGTATTAATAATACAAAATACTGTATAAATAATAAAATAATATTATATAATAAATATTAATAATATTATTTTTTTTATTATAGATATAAATACTTTTAAACTTAATTACATTGGTAATTAGTTTGTTAAAATAGATCATTAATTTATTACAATTTCCCTATTTTTATGAATGAAACAATAATACCATGGACGAAATGTGAACATAAATGGTAAGAATTTTAATTAAAAGGGTAATATTTTAAATTTTTAAAAATTAAATTCAAAACTAAAAGTTAAAATGTGATATTTAATTATTATTTTTTTTCAGTACATTGAACTCCACAATTAAAAGTACAAAATGTAACATAAAAAAAAAGCTACTAGTTAAATCATGAAAACGAAAATAATTTTCCCGAAACCAAAACTTTACTCTATCCTTATTCCCTATCATACCCCCTCTTTTTTAATTGTTCACATATTACAGCTCTTTTTTTTTCTCTTTTTATTTATTTATTTATTTGTTTAATATTATTCCCAAATCACAGGCTGCACCTACAAAGTGGGGTGGTTGCCTGTCCAATACTCCAATTCAATTTTTTTTTTTTTTTTTTTTTTTACTCTTTTCTCTTTCTTTTATCCCAATTATTGAGTTTTTGATCCCTTTGGCAACTTTTCTTATTTCAAATTTGTCTTATTTGATCTACTTACCCTAAATTATTACCAAATTCATTATTGTGATTTGTAAAATAAAAACAATAAAAAAAATTGGAGAAAATTAAGTTCTTAGATATTGTTCGCTTGATCTTTACACATTGCACCCAAATCGAATTATTTTGATCGATTATGTTCTAAGTTTTAATTTAATTATTTTGAATGAATAAAATTGGTCCAATTAAGTTCTTAGATATCATTGGAAAATGTATCGAACTCAAACCATTCTAAACCCCACAAAGAGTGGTTTATGTAAAAGGTTGCACTGATAAAATATTTGTTTAATTTGAAAAAAATGGGTTTCAACAATCTAGAGATTGAGAGATTTATTGGAACAATATTTTATAGTTCGTTGTTTGCTCATTTTACAACTTATCGGTGTTTAATCACGACAATTAATGTAAGTTAGAGAAGATAATTAATCAATTGAAATTCAAAAGTGTTATTGTGATATGTGTTGAGTTTTAGAACGGACGTATGTCTTAGGTATGTAATGGGCCGAAAGATACAACTTCATAATAAAAAAGTTAAGGGTGAAAGAAAAGAAAAACATCAACCAAATTGAACTGTACAAACCTATTTAATAGATTTATTCGATTTTTCAAATCAATATTGGATTATTGGATTTGATATTTAAGAAAACCAAAATATATTGATTGGATTTAACTTATGTAAAATATAAAACAAAAACACTTTAAATAATTTGTTATTTTCGGGAAATTATGGTTTTTGGCTAGTTAAAAATAATTATCACGACAATTGAATTGAAAATGAGGCAATTAAAAAGGGAATATAATTTCATTGAAATTAAAACTTAAAATTCAATTAAACCCAAATAAAAATTAAACCAAATGATTTTATCGTTTATTTGATATTGTTTTGGACTCAATTGCTAAAATTTGTAGATATTAATTTGACATCGAAGTGAAATCACTCCTAATGAAAAGATAAAAGTATGTTATTGTATGACGACCAATTAAAGGTTATTTTTGCAATTTTTTCAAAAGGTGACGAATCTAGTCTAGTCTATTTGTTTTTCTTCTGTTATTCTATCAAATTGTTCAAGTTCTTAGATACATATGAGTTTACAATTCAAATTATTTAGCTCCCATTTGATAACTATTTTATTTTAATTTTTGATATTTGAGATTTAAGTATACTATAACTATCTTACTTTATATTTTTCTTATTTAGTTATTTAACACCTTATTTATATTTACAGAAACTAAATAAAAAATTGAAAACGAAAAAGTAGCTTCCAAAAACTTGTTTTTATTTTTGAATCTTGATTAATATTTTCATACTTTCTTAAGAAAAAAACACATTATACGAAAGATAGAGCACATTATAAAATTTGTGAGTATAATTAAGTTTTAATTCAAAAATCAAAAAAAAAAAATCAAAAAATCAAATAAATTATCATAAAAGTAATATATATCATATAAATATTAGAAGTAAACAAAGATATCCTCTCCTTCCTAATATATTATGTTTGAATAAATGTCAATTATAAAAAGTTAGATACAAATGATTAACTGATAAGGATTTTTTGTAGAAAGAGTATGGGATGGTTGGGGAGCAATATGATTGTTTAAAAATTATTTAAAAATAAAAAAATAAAAAAAATAGTGACGGTGTTGAGTATTAAATAAATAGTTGAACAGTCATCTCAATGACCAGTTTCAAGATCTATGAATGAGATTTGTCGGTTAGAAATAATTTTTATAATTAGTCAGATATAATTTCATATTTATATTATACCAATTAATTTCCCCATTACTTCTTTTAGGGTATGTTTGGCTTTGAGATGATGGATTGGGTTGGGTTGAGTTAGGATGAGAAGAGGAGATAAGTAAAATAAGTTTATGTTTGGGAGGAATGAAAGAAAAGATAAAGTTAATTTGATGTGATGGAGAGAGGATGATTGAAGTTTTTATTTAATAAAAAAATAAATATTTGATAATTTTTTAATAATAAAGTTACGTTTGATGTGATGGAGAGTGAATTGTTGAAGTTTTTATTTAAATAAAAAATAAATATTGAGTAGTTTTTTAATATTTTAATATTTAAATAAAAACGTGGAGCCCACGCGTAGAGTTGGGTAGAAGTCAGATGGACTTATGGAAGTCTATGGAACAACATGGAATATAAGTCAAGCCAAGCCAATTCCACGATTTGTCTACATGGCAAACATGCCCTTAATAGGCCAATATGGTGAGAAGGATTAATATTATCTAGTTTTTTAGTCTAACACAATATAAACTACTGAAATTATTAATATTCGATGGTTTTATTGTTTAGTAAAAATTCAATTTAATTTATTATTTATTGAATTTTCAATTTATCATTTATTTGTGAGGATGACAAGGATATCTCATTCGTACTTTGTACTAAAAAAAAAATTAATCCAAACATTTCTAGTTGAACGGTGCAATCATTTCTCGATGTAATTGAGAGGTGGAATCTCTATCCTTAACTATGGTTGAATGATTTATAGAGATATTTAGTTTTAAAAATATTTATCAAATATTTGATTAGCAACTTGGTCAAAATTTAAATTTATTAAGTTAGAGTATGATGTTTTTGTTTAATCTATTTTTTGTTCATCAACATGTGAGAATTAAATTTGAATTTTTAATCGTTTTGTTGATAATATAACATTTTAATTAATTATATTTATATTATAAAATAATAATCCATTTTGCAAGTATAATAAAAAGAGTAAAATATTTAAATTTATAATAAAAAATTAAACTAATTTATTTGTGTGGTAAAGAATCTAAATTAAGTTATATTTAGTTGAGTTATATTACTAATAGAAAATTAAGTTCTATCATAAATAATATTATATTATTGATGGGTTAAATCAACGACAAAATTATTTTATTATTGATTAAATTCTATCTATCAAAAATCATGGTTATTTTTTACTTACTCAATGTAACCTGCGTTCAAGATGCAGATTTGAGGAAAATTAAAAAGAGAATTATAAAAATATATTTTTTAATTTGGAAAGAAAATCCCTTCCACTTGATCCCAGCAATTAATATGCCAATCCAATTTCTTGAGCCTAAAGAGTAAATATTAAATAACATATTTCACACTCAACCTATCACCACCTTCTTTGCATCATCATCACTCAAACTCTTCATTTAGATCTTAATTTTCTTACATTAACACAAACAATTTATAATCAATTAAATGTTTTTTTTTTTTGTTTTTTTTTTTTAATAAAATCAAAAAATGAAATGCTTTATAGTGCACAATTTTAAAAAATATGCTTATATCTTATTATCTCTTTAAAATGAAATATTGCAAGTAGAGAATAATAAAGATCAACCATCATTTAACTAATCTCAATTAATACAAATAATTAACTATCATTATTTTATCTAATACTCCATAAATATTAGCAAGACCCAACTTGGAAGTCAAGTGATAGAATGAAATATTTGGAAATGATTTTTAAACATATCTACTAGTTCTAATGGTGTTTAATAATTGCAATATTTTATCTAAATTTGGGTTGCATTAATTTGATGAAACTGAAAATGTAAGGGTAAAATAAATTCCATCTCCTATTATTTATTATCAAAAAGACTTTAAAACAGCATGATTGCCATTTAAAATAGGTGAGTTTTGGGGATTTGAGTCGTCTAACAATTTCTCTCATTAATTCCTAAAACTAATTAATGTATTTAAATACTCAGTAATCAATACATTACAAGTATTTTTAATTTCCACGTGAGTTATTATGTTATTAATTTAAGGCTTAATTTAAATAATAACGATATTACAAAATTTTTTTTAAGATATATTACAAAATTTCAACCACGTCTTATTTGTCAAGCAATTTTATATTGAATTTCTGTTAGTAAAGTTTGTTTGCTGTTTTTTTAACCTTTTAAAAACACTCGTGGAATTCTTCGAAATTTCAAGAATTTGAAGAATGTTTATTTTTAAAGAAATTTATTGAATACAAAAATGTTGCGGACAGCTTCTTTTTCACCAATAAAATCGAAAATTGCTTTTTTTTTTCGAGAAAGAAAACTAAAATAGTTATAATTGTACTTTTTTCCCTTCTTTTTGAGCACTTAATGGGAAATAGTAGTGTGACTACTTTTTAAAAAAACAATTAATGAGATGACTACACCTTTTAAACGTTTAATTTTATGTCTTTTTTCTACATGATAGTTGTTATAAGGTTTTTTCTTCCCCATTTTACCCCTCTTTCAATACAGGGGATATGAAGGTTGATTTTGCCTAATTTGGGGGGAAATCGCTAAAATCATGGGGAAGATTTAATTCTCAACCACTTTCTCGTATTATCAATATGTTTTATTCAATTTTAATAGCTTTAAAAATCAAACATTTTATCCAAATCAATTTATCTCAAATCGTTGTATCCTAAGTCAATTAAAAAGATGAAAAAT